>JABSTT010004475.1:0-23199 GCA_013339685.2 Hyalomma asiaticum
CTCAGTCCCATTGTAGCTCAAGTGTAGGTAGCCTACTAGAGCTCGTATTTCGGAACAAAGGCTGGATTGGACCCTTAATGTTGTGTAACGTTTGTATTTGGCTTTTAGCGCGTGTTTCGTTCCTGTATGAGCTCACAAAGTGTGAATAAGTGTAATAATAATTTCTGGTGTTTTACACCCCAAAGCTACGATATGATTTTGTGGAGACGCCGTAGTGGAGGGCTCTGGAAATTGAGACCATTTAGGGTTCTTTAACGTTCACTGATATCGCACAGTAGAGGAGCCGCAACGTCCACTTCCATCGAAATACAGCCAGTCGCTGCAGGGATTCGATCCCGCCACCTTCGGGATGGCAGCATAGTGACATAGCCATTCATGGCACTGTGCTGCTAGACCCACTTGGCGAACCCAAATAGGAGAACATGAACAACTTTCACATCGCTCTGCAACAAAAACCTTATAAATGTCCCACCGTCAAGTACGTGCTGGTAAATTGCCAATAACCCGCGTCGGCAAACTGGACGTGACATTGTTTGTTTTGGTCACGATGTGTAATACAGCGCGCTCTAAGTCCGAAGCGAACCAAGCACTTTTCATATTTTTGGGTTTCCAAAAGCGGTTTTTTTTTTTTGCATATTTCCTAGTTCAGTGTTTGATTCGTCTATGACTAAGAAGTAATTTATTTTTTGGGCTTTGCCGCCTGTGGAGGACGGATTTCTAACAAAACTGTTCTACGATAAACGAAGCTCGACTATCTTTACGGAGACTTCTTTCTTGTTTGGATTTGGCCCTTTTCAAGACGACAGCTCTAATTTCTCATTCCTCGTTAACTTATTTGAATCCCAAAAAGCATCAGTGCTGAGACACATATACCGTGTTTATGTATACCATCCAACACTGTTGCAAGCTCGTTTACCACTTCTTCTATACCATAGTATAGCACGAAGTGGTAAGGAGGGGTGAGGGCGAGCAGGAGGGAAATAGGAAGAAAGTTCAGGATCAAAAGAGATAAAAAAGCACAGCCTCCATGTTAGTAACATACCTATTGCTTCCCCTAGATATCAATTACGCCATCAAACGAGAATGCCACCACTCATGAGAACCAACTGCGGACAGTCAGCAACTAGAATATCAAGTACCCCGATTATAAACCTTGCTGAGCGTCACATAGATTTTTATTCACCGCACTTTAAGCAATCTGTAAAAAGCTTTGTCTTAAATTCTCAAATATTTTATGAATAAAATAAACCTCACAAACTTTACAGGTATACATTTTTGTCTATGAATATGTGTATATGTGCCTATGGGTATATATATATATATATATATATATATATATATAGAACAGAATTGACGATGCGCCTCTTAGAGAACGACGGTTTAATAAGTCAACGCTTCGGTCGGAGCCCGACCTTTTTCAAGACATGTTAACCACAGGCCCGTATGGCCTTATATACCACACTTTGCCTTGTAGTAAGGAGAGAGGGACAAGGGTGGGAAAGAGAATGAGTGGATTGAAAATATACGGAAATAATAAAAATAAAAAATAAACATAATAATAAAAAGATTGCTGGCATCTTCACTGCAACAAAAGATGAGCGAAAACTACGTATGTGCAGCGAAAACTACGTATGTGCATATTTAATTTATTTATCTGGTTTTTTGGTTGTATTCTGTTTCTTGCACACAAATGATGTACATGCACGCCGCATGCGCATAGGAGAAAGAGCCCCCGTCAGGCATATTGCCTTCAGCTCTTACTCTTTTTCCTGTATAAGAAATAAACTTCAAATTTCAAAAAAAAGAAAGAACGAAAGATGAGAGTGACAGAACGAAAGAAAGTGGCTGTAGAAAGAGAAGAAAGATCAAAGAAAGAAGACGACGATGAAGAAACGTCAAGAAAAAACTCAATCTGCGCTCGCAAGTTTGCCGCCCCTGCTAGCCGACCACGCTGTTTATTCAGCGAGCGCATGCGTAGAAACGGCTTCAGTTTCTTTTCCATAGACATGGAACTTTTGTTCGCATATTACGCAGCCTACTGAGCGAACGACATAGAGCATTTGCTGCAACGGGAAACAAAAATCAAATGGACCGCTTTGCGGTACGAACGCTCATACTACGAGGAGTTCCACTAGTCGCCGCAGCTTTTTACCCTTCTTGCGAAGCAGGGTATAATGAAACACATGTTGATCTCTATTCTTCTTTAATTTTTTTTTTGTCTTTATTAATTTTTACAACGGAACAATCTAGGAGATTGCGCTATGCGGTTATTGCGACCACAAGACTATTGCTTCACAGGGGACGTTTTCTTTGTGTGACTTATATAAGGTCCAATTGCGCTGCCCGCATTTTAGTCTCCTAAGCTTTAGTCAAAACAGGGAGGAAGTGAAAGTAATCAGGATGATATTTCACATTTTCTTTTATTTCCCTAGGCTATTACACAGCCCGTGCACAAGATGGCTTTCCTTCTTTCCACAGACATTTTCTGCTATGGTCTTGTGGAGCATGAGTTTGCCAAGGCCAAGCAATTTTCGAAACGACGCGTCCTTTGTCCTACATACCTTCATCGGCTCTGATGTAATGTGGAGCGAATGTCTTCATTCGCTTCCTGATGGAAGCTGGTAGGAAATGGTGCGATTACTTTCTCTTAGAACAATTTCCAAGCTTTCTTTATAGAATGGCTTCTATAGAATTGGGAAAGTTTCCAGATTGTCGGTCAGGTTACACGGATTCTTTGCCGCGTAGACAACGCCTCTGATAGGAACGTTGAAAAGGAATGCAATTTTCCACCCATGTTTAAGTCATTACCGCGCCACACTGATTCCTGTATGGGCCGATCACCCGAAATGTAGCAGGTCCTAGAAAAATAAATTGTTGTGCTGGGTATCGTAAAGAGTAAAGCACTCATACACCCACTGAGGATTCATCTATTATATGTCGTTGGTCGAATGTCTCTATATATCCACACAAATGAATATCATGTTACCCATGCTGGTCACCCTCAGAGCGCTGCCTGAGCTCTCTTATTCGCCACATGAAAAAAGAAAAAAAAAACATTCACCGTCCTTAAGGAAACCGTAATTCTAAAGCGGCGAGATATTTTGTCGTGAATATATCAAACGGAATTATCTAAACAAATTACAAGAAAGATAAATAACGACAGCGCTATACTAACAACTGATTTATTTTGGCTGCTGACCGACGAAGAAGTAATTACACAAGTACGCGTGGCTCCTCCAACTTATGACACCCAGTGACCAAACACTCTCGCCTTCGACTGATAAAGGATTATTGAAAAAGGATTACCATTTTTTTTTCTTCTCTTTTTGATATAGTGCTCCTGGATTAGCTGCCGTGCAATGTAGTTTTTCCTTCTATCGATAATCTCTCAGCTGGGGTCACAATATACCGGCTTTGCAATGCCCTGTCTACTGTGCCACGCCACCTTTTCTTCAATTTATGGCGTGCTCCCTGTCGCTCACAGTAATACACCGGCTCGTCTTATTCATGCATGAATTGCTGTAGATAAGGGGGATTTCATACACCAAGCCTGAGATACATTTACATTACGTCATGCGTTGGTTGTTGACACAGCCTTGCGGGATAGTATCAGTACCAGATATTCTCTAGCAGAGTTGAGCCAGTCTGCCAAGGTCAAGAAAGGCAATGGTAACGTCATACAGGCCTCGGACCTTCTTGAGGCTATATGCGAGCATACGAAGCAATTAGTGCAGGTCTTATCGACCTTTGGTCCTTCATTGCGGCATATGCACCTTTTAGCTTCTGTAGAAGGCTTTTGGTAACCATAGTCGTCAGCATCTCAACGGGAGCACAGCAGCTTCGTTGTACCTGTAGACGAATGGCACCTGCATCGTGGGTGCACGACTTGAAGAGGGGATGTCCCAGGCAGAGCGTTGCGATTGCACGTGTAACAAATTTAGAGGGTCAGCAATCGTACGGCAGGACCCTATAATGCATGGGGAATATGTTCAAGAAGTCTGCCGGTCATAAAACGTTACTTTTAAATAGTCTAGGCACGTAGTTGGAACATTAGGACCCGCCACAATGCCATGCGTATGCTGGCGAGATTAGCGAAAATATGTAAGGCACTCTTCACCACATGTCGTCTTCAATGAAGCAGGTGAGAATGCGACAACCTTGACAGTTCATTATTTGCAATAGGGAGCGTGTAAGATCTGCTTGCCAAATTAGTTGGCCGATTTCGGTTTCACTGAGGTAAGGTGCGCCACTGTAGCTGAAGGTACTCTGCGAAAAATGAAGGTCTTTTGCGAAAAGCTAAAGAAAACATCTCCTCCCTGGCACACGGCCTGTTATAGATCTTGAAGTTCTATTGTTCAAGTTCACATGGCTAAGCGCTCGTTTTGCTGGTACATTTATAACCAGTCAACTCGTACAGTAAAGACCTCATATGGTTTAACGGGGAATGTTTGGGATCGGTGTGTTGTGCGGTTATTCGTGGTAATTTGCTTTACTGAGGCACTGCTGCTAAGGGTGGCTCAATAAGAAGTCCTCCTAGAAATGTGGCCTGTTGGACACCCAATAACACGACCTAGTTCATGCAGTTATGGACGTTTCATAACTTATTTAATTAACGTCTTCGCAAAAGAAAAGCGTGCGAGTTTGTTGATGACACGCGGCTACATTTTTTTCGGCTGCCACACCTCGGACAAAGATACCGCGGTAAGAATGTCTGTGATGAAGCTCATGTTGTAGAGCCTGGATAACTGGCACTTAGTAGCAAAGTACATATCCGCCACCGTGCTGTAAAAGTTGTGGGACTTTGCTACGGACTCGAAAGACGTAAATTCGGTACCGTCCACGGCCGTCGCATTTTAGATCGAAGGTGAAATGCTGGACTCCTATGTACTCAGCACTCCTGATGTACTCACTACGTCAAAGAGGATCAGATGGTCCAAATTTCCGAAGGCCCTTAACGCTGGTGTATCCCTCAGTCATATCGTGGTACGGACGCGTAAAGCACCAATAAAGAAAACGAGACGAATAAGAGCCTCGTTGGCAGGACTGCCAACAAAGCTCTTATAAGTCGATTGCTGGTTTTCATTCTGTCGAGCTATGGAATGGTTATTTTATCACATCCATCGCGTGTGCAAATTCAGGGCTTAATTTCTGTGACTCGATCGAATTCGATTAGGATCATAAGAGTATGCAATCCCCAGTCATAAACCCTTGAACGCAGGCAAAACTTGGGTATCTTATATATGCCGTATAATACATTATTGTAGAACACATAAGGGTATGCTTTCTAGCGATATAAACACACCAGTAGCTCCTTGTATACGTTTCTCTTTTCTCAGATGCTCTGATAAATGGAAATGAGATAGCGTTCAGATGCTCTATCTGCTCTAGCGATCCCAGATTCTCTAAGATAGCGACCTTTAATTTCACGCAAACGTCCATCTACTGCCCTGTGACATGATGAAACGAAGAGCATTGCGGGACTAGCCTCCTTTCGAGGCCGCTGGTGCTATTTCAATAAAGGTGCTTTATCTTTAACTTTCACGCGTCAGTGAAGCTAACGTGCGACATTGTTCGGCTTCTGTGATAGATGCCTCAGCAACCAAGTGAAATATTCGAGTTGAAGTTATACCCAGTATCCTGCCTGCTTCTTGGTATCGTTCCACATCTTTGTTGCCTTAATTACGTAAGCCTTACGCGTGCAATGGACCCACTGCGGATAGGCTTTGATGATAAGCGCGTCTTCGCTAAAGGAAAAAGATCGCTGTTTTGAAAGCGTCCTCTTTGACCATACCTTTAGCGTCATAGCCGGCGGGAAATGCAATCTGCGTGGATACGCCTGCACTAAAGACAGACTAAATTTTAAGTCGCAAAGGAGTTGGGGAATCATGGGGGGGGAGGGGGGCTTTCGTTAGCAACTCATGCTTGCAGCACCACATTGCTCCATTGCTTCATTGTGGGGTCCTGATTATGCCTCGCTAGGATTTCCTTGTAGCGCTGTAGCGGACTCGTGGGCATCTCGAATGTGTATTTGAAGGATCCGCTATACATTGCGTAAGAATTTCTAGCTGTATCTTGCGGCGATGAACGTTGATGCAAGTATGCCGCTAGTGACGGTGCATGTCTGTGGCTTGTGGGAGTAGTACAAGACGTAGTGAAGTCCCTAGACGGCGCTGCCCTCCCCAACAAAGAACTTTCCGTGAATAAAGCATCGATCCCTTTCTCTTGAGAACTGTCGAGCACTGAACAGCAAAATACCTTCTCAGAAGGTGAACCCACGCGGGCTTTCGGTATCGCACACCAATCTTAGCATTGCTTCATGGCGATAAGTGCGCAAACACAACACCGAACAAAGTAGGGAGCCACAAATGAGCGCAGACTGAAACTGAAGTTTATTGAAACTGTATATATGTACACATACATGAGCATAGCTTTCTTGTGGTTTATTGCACGGTGAACATCCGAGGGCTCGGTTCTTTATTACAGATAATTCCTTTTTCTTTTTGTGCAATGTCACACTGCCTTGGTAGTTAGCGGCAAGGTGTTGGCTTTGATGGCTTAAGAATCTTGATCACTGGGTCGGATGCCCGCCACAGCGTAAGCATCAAGGGGGGATGGGGAGTCAGAATGACGAAGAACAGCCGTGTGCTTAGGCTTAAGTGCACGTTAAAAAATACGCCAGGTGGCAGGAAATATTCCGAAGCCCTCACAACGGGCCGCCCCGCATACTCATATTCGGTCTCGGCGTGGGCAACCGCGTCAATTGTCATCAAAATTTTGTGCGAAGTCACTGAATGTTGGCTTCTACATGCATCATTAGGGTTGAATATATAGAAGGCTTCTTTCACTGTTCGTGTTAGTTGGCCACGAAACCTGAGCGGGACAGAAGTGTAAAAGTACTGCTCTACAACCACACGAAAAGCAATGGGATTGATGAGTGAAACGAGCTGCCCGAGTGCAAAGACAACGAAAGAAAAGCTGATAAATTTAAACAACTATTGCCATGTTTGTTCAGCCCCTTAAGTAAACTTACTTAACGCCTTCATATTACCCTGCATTTTTTTTCACTTTCCTTATTCTCCTTGATTTTCTGAAACATTTTATAAATACCTCTAATTAACCGGGTTTGTCATTGTATAAATGTCCACAATGCAGCGTAATGCATTTTCTCCCTTATGTAATACCCTGCATTGGGTCCTTTATGAAAAATAAATGATCATGATTAAATGAGAAAGCGAAGTGTTCTGTAGTCACACATTGTGTTCGTCGCTTTTTCGTTTACTCGCACACCAGCCTGCTTGTCGAATATAATAGAGACATGACAACAAGTCCAGATAAACGATCCCTATTGCACAAACAACAAGCTGATATATATGATACTAGACACATTATTTTTTTCGCAGATTGATAGTTACCTTCTCCTTTTTCTGAGACCAAGAAGATGACTTTTTTTCAAATTTTTAGGACTTTTACAGTCATGTTAACTCCATAGCGGCCGCCTAGGTTTTCTTACGCTGTGCGCCAGTTTATATACGCATAAAGCATGACTATGAAACATTTATGGTCTCCTTGTAATCATCGCTGGACTTCTGTTCACCGAATCATTCGCGCCTGGAGTGGTTGTGAGCCTGAATTTTCTGACACCATTTTGCCATTCAATCATCACAATATTCAATACCTAATGATGCGTGATTAAGCCGAGCCCACGAGAATCTTTAGTTATCTGTTTTCCAACAAAGATATTCTACTATTTTATATCGGTTCGCTCAATTCTTTTCTCCTGGCAAGTACTCGCAAAAAAAAAGAATATTTGACATACTAGGATGATTATGTAAAGATTTACTTATTTGGCATAATTTAGAAAATATATTTCCAGCATATATGAGCACAATTATTGCTTAGCTTTTGAGAGGGCTTCTGCTGTCCTGCTGCTTATATTTCAGATAACGTTTAAGTTTTTCCGCGAAATGAACGAGCGCTGTTCTGGGTAATGCCGGCGCGAGAATTTTCCCATTTGTCACTCCTGGCATGATGAACAACAGGGAACGCGAGCGCAGCGCCGACAGAAGTGGGCATCAGAACAGCGGCTTACGGACCCGTTTTGTATCTGTCGCCTGGATTGCTTGCTTTGTCTAACTGTTTGTTTTCCTGTTTACCTCGCGGAAGTTATTGAGCCGTTACTTCGTGTTTTCTGGAGAACAGTGTATCACGCAGCATGTGGAACTGCTCGGAGTACGGCTGCGATATTCCTGCGCCGAAATTGTGTCAAGACGCACAAGCACTGTTTATCCTAGAAGAAAAAGTAGTTTTGCGCAGTGAAATTATGGAACAGTGTATTATACGCCATACATTTGCTATTTAAGTCCACAATTAGGAAGTAAAAATTATGTGATCATTTAAACACTGTAAATTATTTTGCTGGTCTGCAGCCATATATTTAGCCGTTATTTTGTGTAATATCTTTCATTTCCTTTGTTCTGTCATGTTTCATCAGCCTATTGATTTTTTACTTTCATTCTACTTTGACTTTCGCTTGTTCTTGTTCTTGAATAACATTTCATTGCAATCCCCGGCTTAATATCCGAATACACCATTTATTTTTCCAATGCTTGTGTGCAAACTTGTTTGAGGTTGGAGGACCTCGTCAGGCATTAATGCCTTTAGTACTCTCATTCCTATGTGTATTTGAACACTTCAATAAAAATCAATTTCACTTTCAATTTCAATATGTAAGCCTTGTCCTCATGCGTATTATTGTAGTTTATTTTACGTATCAGTATAAAGTGAACTTGACACTGCCAAAGCCAAGCATCCAGAGTTATGATCGCTATTTTCACACAATACGTCGATATGAGAATTAGCCTCACAGAAATTTGCTAAAATTTTAACAATCGAAACAAAGTGATAAGAGAATGAGACCTGAATTCGCTTTATCGTAAGTTTATTTTGCGCTCGCAGCTCACGTATTCGCATCGAGAAGGCGGTTTTAAGCCTTCGTAGCAAATATTGCATTAGTCTTAGCTGTAACTAAACAAGGGTGCCATTCAGTGATTGAAACGAACAGAAAAAAAAACTAGGATTGTGTGTTTCTTGATCTGAATATATTCATGCGTGTATGTATATGGGTGTTTCTCCTGCTTATTTTACAATGTTATTACGTATGCGACCCGGCCGGTGTACGCCATACATAATGGTACAGAAGATTCACAGAGGGTTAAGTGCAAAAAAAAAAAAATTTATGATTGCGACTTGCACGGTCGCGGCTTAATATACCTCATTTATGTGTCGGCACGTGCTGGGATCGTCAGGCCGGCACCTTATGCTAATCTAGTCTCCCCGCCATAGAGAATACGCAAAACGTACAACACGGCGAAGCGCAAATGACGAACAGTCGTGCGATGGAATACATTTTAGCTGCTACACACCAGAAAGTAGTGGTGCTCTTTAGCGCAACGAGTTATGTGCCCTCCCTAAATTTGCACGGCTACAAGTATAAGATGGGAATTCTGGGTGGTATCCGTAATCCGGTACAATGCACAATATTCAAGTATTCCATGCTTGAGAGGCATGAAAATACATCAATGACCTGACAATGTGTACACCTTGCGTTGGACATTTAAGGTGGGAACATCCTCCGCACGTCCTTGCTGGGACTGTAGTATCCATAAATACAGAAACCGCGGAGTTGACGCTTTTGCTGCGGTTATCTAAACTGGCCCAGTTGCTGCAGAAGAAATACCTATCGCTTAGGTGCAACGGACAACACGACGGTATAACAGCGTTTGAGGAAAAGTTTGGCTATCGTCACTGACTCACGAGGTACATAAACATTATTTTTTTGCGCTAGTATGACGAACATGAATAACTGGTCATGGCATTGCAAATCGGATATTCTTGACACACACGGCGAGGATTAATGGTGACACGACTACTTGTGGCTCATGCCGGCCCGGGGAATGGCAGTTTGTGTCGCAGAAGATGGAATGCTAACATTACAGCCTCCCTGAGTCAAGGACCAACAAAAATAGACACTGATTATATGTTGCCGACACGCGTTAAGTGGAATGAACAAAATAAAAATACCGATTATACGAATATACAGACGCAGTAAAACATGCTGCAATGACAAACGGCAACCTTCCACACGGTAGTGGGTGCAGGGATCGAACCCGGGCACCTGAGGTGACTGTTCCCAAACGGTTGGGGCGTGTGTTAGCCGTTCATGCAGCAATGTGATAAACGCTTCCTATGTATTACTATCAGTCAGCAGGCGATTCTCTTGGTTTGTTCGACCTCATGGCAATCCTCCAACGGCCGACTCGTATGATATGTAAATAAACGGTACGAAGCGTTGACTTCTCCTCTACAAAACAGACGTCCGTGCGCCAGCGTGACAGACACCGCAGTACACCCCAGGCTGCCGACGTCCTTGTTTAGTCCACGTAAAGCACATAACTACTAAACTTGCACAAAGACGTTGTTGCTACTCCTGACGCCTGGCTGAATGCCAAACGATTCGGCGCATTGTGTGGGGCCCGTCAGTTCCTTAAGAGTAAATATCTCTACTTGATGCTTATACACAAGGTGCTCCTTCTCTGCAGGTCCTGAAGTAAAGCACAAAATTAGCTTGCAATTAGCCTGAATGCTCACTATGCTGTCACGTGAAAGGTAAAATTAGCATCCGATCCATTTGTAACGAAAAGCTACATGGAAATCAATACGGATTTCTCAGAGCCCCGCCACGGTGGTCTAGTGGCTATGGTACTCGTCTGCTTATCCGTGGGTCGCGGGATCGAATCGCGGCCGTGGCGCCTGCATTTCGATGGAGGCGAAATGTTGAGGCCCATGTACTGTGCGATGTCAGAGCACGTTAAAGAACACCAGGTGGTCGAAATTTCTTGAGCCCTCCACTACGGCGTCTCCCATAATCGATGGTGCTTTTGGAATGTTAAACCTCGGTGGTCAATCACTAGATTCCCCAGAAATTAAAGCCTTCTATTTGCCGAAAAGTTCATCCTGGTACTGGGTTACGTCACATTGTCACTTTTTGCACTCACTTTCTTGGCCCTAAGTGGCGCTTTCTAAGGCAGCTAAGACAATTACAAAATGGTTTGCCTGCCTTCGCTTAAAACGAGTATACGCGGTATATACGCGACATCTGCAGTAAATTTAGGTGTGTACAGTACGTGTGGACGTCCTGCGAGGGTGACGCTGCGAGTTACCACGACGACTGTGAGGAATAATCGAAATAATGATGACACATTTTTAATGACAGTTTATTTGATGACAGTTTATTTTTACGTGGGACGTTCGTCAATCACTTTACCATTTTGCAATGGCGTTGTTAGGCATCGCAACCCAATTTTCGGAAGGGAGGTGTCCAAGTGCTCGCAACATATTTCTTGCTGAGTTCTGTCGGAAAATTAGATTGAAGGTGTATTGAATTGAGGTGTATATACACCTGCGAGAGGTGTATTGTGTGCGTACCGGTTCTACTTAAAGCTAATTCCGATTGACTGCGTACTTGAGGCACCTACTAAAGCAGCACCGGATTGTTAAAGCAGGAGATACGCCGCAGTTCTAATTTACCGAAGTTGGTGATTGACGTTTTTCTCAACCATGTCTTTCCTTGAAATACACTTTCGGCAAGCAGCGGTAGAACTAGCCTGACCCATGTTGCCAAGCGAAGTTCGAAATGATGGTCACGCTGCGACGCTGAAGAAACCAAGGGCCCCTTCCCACCAAGCATGTTCCAGAGAAGATACAGACTAGATGGAACGTAGACTTGGTTCCATCTAGCGGACTTTAAATTGCAAATACAGGACCTTTTCCCGGAGTCCTGTTCTAATGTCATGGGCCATTGCAATGCCACTTTTGCCCATGGTAACCTCAAGGATGGGCCTATTCAGGAAGCTACCGCAGATATGCGTTTTCAGGAATAATGTAATGAAATTTTGCAGTGGAGACATTGAATCCGATGTGTGCTCATCATATAAACGAGCTTGCAGAAAACAGGACCATCGTACGCGCAGCCGGTTTCACTGCTTTGAAGCCGGAATGACAGCGCTAGGTTTCGAACTCAATTATGCAGGTCCACCGCAAAGTGAATCAACCTAGTTAACATTAAGGAAAATGAGACAGGCGGTGGCGAACTGCTACAACCCTGAGGTGAAAAGAATTTAAAATTCAATCGAGTAATACGTTGAACGCGAAGACTGAATCCTGATGAGGGGATCCGCCGTGGATATCTGGCCGCTACTCTTTGGGAAGAGCACAGTCAGCGTTTATCAGACGAGTAAGAGTACCTCGTATATGCGTAGAAATAAACGAGTTCACTAAAGCTAACCATCACATTGTGTTTGGAAGACGTTGTTCTTGCTAGTATGTAACGTGCTCATGAAAACAGCGTACTCTAACGCCGACTTAAAGATGTATAACGAACCAGGCAAGGTAGTTTGTGTGCACCTATGATTTTTACGCGTGTAAGGAGCTCGCTTTACGTATGGCAATTAACCGGAATTCAAACTTTCTTTCAGATTTTCACGCTCAGTGGTCCTTAGCTAAACATGAAGAATTTCATTAGGTGCGAAACGTACGGAAACCATACTAGACAGAAATGTAATACAATGAGAGGCAGCGCGAGTTCATTACTGTAAGGATGACAAATCGGGAGAATGCCTCTGAAGAACTACTTACAATGACGCCTGTAAGCCTACTTTGAGAAATTTTTCAGGAGATAGAGAAGTATGCGCACCGTAAGCACGATTCACCTAGTGCGTACAAGGGGCTGTTGAACGTAAACTATGCATTAAAGGGAGTGATCACTACAAGCGTCATGAAAAAGAAACGTTTTGTTTAATAACCTAGGAGACATCCAAAATTCAGCGGGAACACTAACTATACCAATGTGCGCGTGAGCTCTTAAGGCTGCCTTAGGGTATTGCGACAGAAATCTGAAAAACATTTTTAAGTTTATTGCTTTACTGAAGCTATCCCAACGCGCCCCCGGGCTATATATTCTCCATAACAGTATTTTGGTGCGCATACAATTTTTCTACAACTATAGGTGAGAGGAGGTGCAAGTGCACAGAGAGTAGATAGAGAGAGAGAAAGAAATATATAAAAAGTAAATTTTCGTAGCGAGGTTGCGTTTCAAACCCGGGGTACCCCCGGTCCGAAGGTTAGCGCCGTACGAATAATCCATACATCCAGCTTGCGAAACATGCATTTATGCTAACCATATGGTGGTGTTGTAGAGACGACTGCAGCAAAACTTGCTGTGGCTGAGCAAAGCAGAAAATGAGAGCAAGATAGGAAAAGAAAGGGTAAAGAGAGTGAGAGGACAAAGGTGAAAGGCAGGAAAGACAAACTTTCTTGGCGAGGCGACATTTCAAATCAAGGGCTCACGTTCCGAAGGCGGGTGTCATACCCACTGGCACCTGTCCGCTGTTTCACCGTATTTCACAAGCTGCGAACTGCCTTTAGGTTTTTCGTGAGCATGGCAAATTGCTATTTTAGCAGCGAATACTAATAAGCTCAAGGGCTTCGTTCATGTCCGGAGATAATTGCCTATCTATAAAACGTAACACCACTGTCTTGTCAGAAATATAAACTTCGTTTCTGCATCTTGGAGACATAATTGTTGTATGTTTTTTTTTGTGTGTGTGTTTTGGTGCAACGGACTCGCCATTTTTTTTAACAGCTAGAATGTTTAAGCTCGGCAAACCACCGAGATCATTCGCAAAAAACTCCCGCCATCTTGAAGCAAGTGCGTGTGCACTTTTTCCGTGCAAGTTCAGTTGTGAACAACAGATCTGTGGTCAGCAAGCAAGTGTCGAAGGAAGTAATCCTAAGCGCTGGAGGTCAATGTCAGTGAAAGGCAGTCGTTAGTTTATTTTTACGTGGAACGTTCGTCAATCACTTTACTATTTTGCAATGGCGTTGTTAGGCATCGCAACCCAATTTTCGGAAGGGAGGTGTCCAAGTGCTCGAAACATATTTCTTGCTGAGTTCTGTCGGAAAATTAGATTGAAGGTATTACTGCGAGAGGTGTGCGTACCGGTTCTACTTAAAGCTAATTCCGATTAACTGCGTACTTGAGGCACCTACTACCGGATTGTTAAAGCAGAACATACGCCGCACTTCTAGTTTACCGAAGTTGGTGACTGACGTTTTTCTCAACCATGTCTTGCCTTGAAATACACTTTCGGCAAGTAGCTGTAGCACTAGCCTGACCCATGTTGCCAAGCGAAGTCCTAAATTATGGTCACAATGCGACGCTCAAGAAACGAAGAGCCCCTTCCCACCAAGCATATTACAGAGAAGATACAGACTAGACGGAACGTAGACTTGCTTCCATCTAGCGGACCTTAAATTGCAAATACAAAGACCTTTTCCGGGGTCCTGTTCTAATGTTCAGGGGCCATTCCAATGCCAGTTTAGCCCATGGTAACCTCAAGGATGGGCCTATTCAGGAAGCTACCGCAGATTTGCGTTTTCAGGAATAATGTAATGAAATTTTGAAGTGTAGACATTGAATCCGATGTGTGCTCATCACATAAACGAGCTTGCAGAAAACAGGACCATCGCACGCGCAGCCAGTTTCACTGCTTTGAAGCCGGAAGGACAGCGCTAGGTTTCGAACTCAATTATGCAGGTCCACCGCAAAGTGAATCAACCCAGTTAACATTAAGGAAAATGAGACAGGCGGTGGCGAACTGCTACAACCCTGAGGTGAAAAGAATTTCAAATTCAATCGAGTAATACGTTGAACGCGAAGACTGAATCCTGATGAGGGGATCCGCCGTGGATATCTGGCCGCTACTCTTTGGGAAGAGCACAGTCAGCATTTATCAGACGAGTAAGAGTACCTAGTATGTGCGTAGAAATAAACGAGTTCACTAAAGCTAACCATCACATTGTGTTTGGAAGAACGTTGTTCTTGCAAGTATGTAACGTGCTCATCAAAACAGCGTACTCTAACGCCGACTTAAAGATGTATAACGAACAAGGCAAGGTAGTTTGTGTGCACCTATGATTTTTATGCTTGTAAGGAGCTCGGTTCACGTATTGCAATTAACCGGAATTCAAACTTTCTTTCAGATTTTCACGCTAAACATGAAGAATTTCATTAAGTGTGAAACGTACGGAAACCATATTAGACAGAAATGTAATACAATGAGCAGGCAGCGCGAGTTCATTACAGTAAGGATGACAAATCGGGAGAATGCGTCTGAAGAACTACTTACAATGACGCCTGTAAGCCTACTTTGAGAAATTTTTCAGGAGATAGAGAAGTATGCGCACCGTAAGCACGATTCACCTAGTGCGTACAAGGGGCTGTTGAACGTAACTATGCATTAAAGGGAGCGATCACTACAAGCGTCATGAAAAGGAATCTTTTGTTTAATAACCTAGGAGACATCCAAAATTCAGCGGGAACACTAATTATACCTGTGTGCGCGTGAGCTCTTAAGGCTGCCTTAGGGTATTGCGACAATAATCTGAAAAACATTTTTACGTTTATTGCTTTATTGAAGCTATCCCAAGGCGCCCCCGGGCTATATATTCTCCATAACAGTATTTTGGTGCACATACGATTTGTCTACAACTATAGGTCCGCCTGCGGTTTTTAACCTTGGGACCTCCTGCTGCATAATAATCTGTACTGTATTACTCTCTGACACGAAATAAATACTCATTAATATTTGATAAAAATACAAAGCAAAGTTTTTGTTTGGCCTCATTCACTTTCGAAAGGCTAAAGTACCGTGCTTTGAATAAAGGTTGTTGAACAGTGTCTGGTGTGGCTCAAAAGGCCAATTTGAGTGTGACAGTCCCTTCCAAACTGAGAGCAAACCCACTCCGTCCCACATCTATCCCTCTGGTTTCGCTGGTTGCGAGACATCCTCTTTGCCTCGGTCTTCTAAGCAAATGTCTCTTCGAATAGGGAGAGGACGTGCCGCACATGTGCCTCCAAGCTGAACGTTCAGCGGCCAAAGCTTCCCATCTATTGAGGTCCATTCACAAGGCCTTCCGATCACTCTTGCAGGTGCCCCTGTATAGCAGCTGTGTTCTGCCTACAGGACGCTTTGCCTGCTTTCCTTCTCCATAGATATTTTGTAACCCCACCATCATCCATTGTCACATGTCCAAGCCAGCGTGCACCTTGTTCTCCTCCGCTAAGGCTTACGTACTGATCATTCCAGCTCGTTCCAAGACTGCAGGAGTTTGAATTTTGTCCTGCCAGGTGATGCCAAGAATGCGTCGATTGATGATTCATTTGTGGGGTTTAACGTCCCAAAACCAGTTCTGATTATGAGAGACGCCGTAGTGGAGGGCTCCGGAAGTTTCGACCACATGGGGTTCTTTAACGTGCACTGACGTCGCACAGCACACGGGCCTCAACATCTCGCCTCCATCAAAATGCGAGAATGCGTCGAATACTGCCCATGTGGGACGTGTCCAGCCTCCTCTCTTGTCGCGCACAGTGGATCTTAGGCCCACTGCTGCATTGAAAGGTACTTAGGACATAAGCTCTGCAAACCTGGGTCTTCATATGTTCTCTGACTTTGATGTTGAGCCGTACTCTCTTTTTGAGTCTGGAGAGCGTAGTAGCTGCTTTGCGAATGCGTCTATTTAGCTTCAGTATCCAAGGAAAGCGAGTCATAGATCATTGAGCCAAGATACACAATGTCACGAACAACTTCCACTGCAACTTCCGAACGATGCTGTAATACTGCGAATGCCTGCGCTGTACAAAGAAAGCATATCATACATTCAGACTGTCAGAAAAATCATGAGAGACCATTTTTTCCCCTCATATCTCACGGACGTGACTGCTATCGGCACCAAAACGTACGGTCCAATGAAAAGGAAAAAGTCGGTTGGAGTATGTTTTGGCAGTTTATGTTGACACACCTTTTCCCTTATTTGTTTCCTGGAATAAATGCACGGCAAAATTGATTGACTGATTTCAGAGCTTTCATGCCGCATGAGGATGATATGATTATGAGACGCCGTAGTGGTGGGCTCAAGGAATCTCGACCGCCTGGTGTTTTTTAACGTGCATTGACATCTCCCACTGTACAAGTCTCAACATTTCGCCTCCATCGAAATGCAGGCGCCGCTGCCAGGGTTCTATCCTGCGGCCTTTGGATATCTTAGGCGAGACATGAAAATGACGCGAAGTGTCAAACCAGTAATTTCCCCTGCATTTCCTTTCTTCTATTTTGCCGTAGCCCGTAACATCCTATTCTATTCTGGGTTAATAAAAAAAGGGTATCGAAGCAAGGCATTGGTCCTCGATCCTTTCTGTCGTCAATGCGGGCTTGATGGTTTTCACTATTGTGACACTGCCTGCCGCTAGATCTCACACAAGCTGAACAGAACTCAATCCAGTAACCCGCTGCCACCTTTTTTCCATGTGTTGCCTTTGATTTTCTTCCTCTTTCAAAGACACCGGCACCATTCCCCGTACTTGAAAAGAGGAACACCACTGGGCAGCGATCCTAGAAATGAAACAGAAAGAAAAATCAAAACTCATAGGGTGAAGCGAAGAACCTAGCGGACCGGAAAACACGTTAGCTCCCCTTCTTCCGGTCGACGAGTTTGGTCCGACCAACCTAATCTCCTCGCGAACAGCCAGCCCGCTGCGACAGAAGTAGGACGCACGTACTCCCATCGACTGGGTTCTCCCTCAGTGAAGTGGAGTTTCTCCGCGTTGACGCTTCCTGCAGGCAGTAGTTCTCGAAATCGATTGCTACCTAACACTGAGGCGTTCAATTCATTCCCTTCACTACATATCCCTTCAGAACACTGCATCTTTGTTTAAGTGTTTCCGATAACGTTTAGTGGTTCCTTCATCTGCATTTCCGCATGAGAAACTTGAGACCATACTTTCTAGCATTCATAAATCTGCTGACACAGGGCATACATAGAAGAAGGGATCACGGAGAGGAAAGGGCAGGGAGGTTATTCATTCCAGCATAACCAGTTCGCTGCCCTATGCATGGGAACTGGATGGGTAGATTCAAATAGAGAGAGTAAAGAGAGAGACACTAGCTCTGTTGGAGTTGGAATCGAACCCAGGTCGTCTGCACGGCAAGCAGGTGTTCTAGCAATCAACCACGCGAGTGGTTGACGCTCTCTCGGGAAAAAGTCCCTATCAATTTTGAATAGCAAAGCATATCCATGTGTACCGTGGTACAGCAAAGATGTGGGAAAGAGATGTTAGGCTGAGGAGGAGTGAAAGAAGGAGGGCAGATTGTAAAGCGTAGCGTAGCCTTGAATAGTGTAGTATAGCAATTGGTTAGGAAAGAAAATTGAGGGTGTGGAGGGGCAATGTGAGGTTTAGGAAGAGGCTAGTGAGGGCGGGATATGATAAAACATATCGTACCGATGTATAAGGTGGTAAAGCAAGCAGGTGCGAAAGCGAAGTGAAGAGGGGATAAGACCACCAGTGCTGCAGTAAGTATAAATGGGGGTGGCAAAGGGAGGTGAGTCTGAGGGTTAGTGATGTAAGAGTGAGGAAGAGGCAAATGAGGACAGGGTGGGGTACAGCGTAACACACCCATGTAGTATGAGGTGAGAACGGAGGCGAGGTTGAGGATGGTGAAAACAAGAGGGGAAGGCCACCAGCTCCACTATGGCCTAGCCTTGCACCCTTTGTGCGAGTTGCCCACAATTTACTTTTTACTATATAAATACCTTCCTTCTTTTCATATTAACACGTTAAAGAACCCCAGTGGTCGAAATTTCTGGAGACCTCCATTACGGCGTCTCTCATAATCAGTGCCTGTTTTGGGATGTTAAAACCCATAAATTAATAAATCTTTTCATATTCAAGGAAATACACCGCGAAGGACAGTGAATCTTTCGCAGGAGCTCGTTACGACTTTTGGAGCTATTATTATCGTTGCTCGACATGAGTGCACTGGACGCCAAGGAAACAGGGATAAAGCAAGTTGACAGCCGTCACCGAGATGGATGCCACAGATGCCAACTCTTTTTGAACGAGGTTGCAGAGGTAATGAAGATTTGAGGAGACAAGTGGGGGAGGGGAGCAAATAAAGGACGAAGGCACGGAGAAAACAAGATAAAATGTCCATAAGCCCACAAGTAGTAGGCCAACTCAGTGTCGTGCTGAACGCTTAACACAGGACCACGCTGGCCTGATCGTGTCGAGCATCATACCTATCTGAAACACGCAATGGTCAAAGGACGCACCTATAACCCAGTCACCATGCATTCCTTAATTAGCGATGTAAGTTGCGTAAGGCATGTGGAACACGCAAAGATTGCATGTTGAAGTGGCCCAATGGAGCCAGGCGACATGCACGAGGGACTTCAGCCATCACGTCCTTGAGGATAGGAGCTCTCGGGCGCCAAAATGGAGCGAACATTCAACTTTCATTTCACTGCTCCAGCACGGCGAGGCGAGGCTCGACTACGAAAACGGTGAGGGAACAATCCTTCAGCAACACATTGACGTTGGTGCAGCTTTAGCAGGCGTTGCCGGATCGATTGACGATCTTCCTGAGGCCGTAATGTTATGTCGGTAGGACAAAACGCCAGTGTGCCTTACCCGCAAATCTCAAGGGTGTGACGATTGATGGAACGAAATTCCCAAAAAAAAAAATCCTTATAAATGCCGCGCAATTTCTATAAAAGCTCCTGAAACTATATTTCAATTTCCGTTACTTTTCAACTCGGAATGTGCATTCTGAAGAGCTATGCACTTTTTTGGGCGCAGAGTCATAGATCGCAAAATGCGGCGCTTAAATTATCGGGGCATTTTTCAAGAAACTGCTTAGGACAATTTCAAGTCCGCGAGACAATTATACTTCATCCTTCCCGAGCGATTGCATTCTGGTGTAGACTGCAAATGTTGAACCTCCAAATCAACGAAGCATATTACGGTGAAAGATATTTCTTTCGTCTACATATATTTGAGTAGCAAAACCGTGGTTGCCCCCAGGTAAACGTTCCCACCTATGTCATTACTACGAAGGTTGAGGAATGTATCTGCAAAGTCCCTTTTTTTTTTCTTAGCGCTAACCTACTTACCACAACTATCGAAATCGTCGCCTGTCAGTACATGCGACACTTTTCCCGAAAATTACAGATATTGTGTGATCTTCTTTGGCGTAAAACGACTGCGAGAATTGCGCTCATTGCCTCTGATACTGCGCCGTCAGAATGCATGGATATATTTTTTTGTTTTTCGCTCTCAAGTCCAGCATACGCCGTTACAGTTCTAGAATGTCAATGCGCCGACAGCTTCGGTATGGCTGTTTGCTAAGCCATTCGCCCATACAGTAATAAAGAGCGCTTGAAATATGTAGGCACAGTAGACCTAATTTATCGGATCGCTCAAAGCGATGAATAATGGAGAACGGTGCCCTGACAGAAACATGTCCACGTGTCGAAATATTGTCTCTAGCGTCGTTGCCTCTTCTTCATCGCTTTCAACGATGCCTTCATCATTTCGAGCCGCCATCTTCCCCTGAACTTCGGTTCTAGTTTGATGTATTGGTGCGGTAATTTCTCGAGAGACTAATGACTGTACATCTAGCGCGGTACGCAGGCGCAGAAGCGTTCTTGCGTGCGATAATCTGATCAACTGTTCACCTACATGAGGGATGTCACGTGTGCCCATTCTGGGCCGTTTTGCTCCAGGCAGTGGTGGAAAGCACAAACGTATTATGCATGCGCATGTACTACAGTTATACGGAAGCCTTCAACGCGCTGGCCATGTTCTGCTCCCGCTTGTCGCGCTTTTGTACATTATGCATAAGCAACCGCAGTGACAGTAACTCTAGTTTATACAGTAAGTCAAGCGCTTCCATGAAAGCGCCAATTTTCACACCACTTCTGCCGGCGGTTTTGAATTGAGCAATATGCAAATGTAGCTTGCGAAAGCATCTTCGCTATTTATTCTATTTATTTAGCTGTCTCAAGGTTGAGCAGTATATATATATATATTATATATATATATATATATATATATATATATATATATATATATATATATATATATATATATGTGTGTATATATGTAAAGTGTGTGTGTGTGTGTATTATGCTGTTTGATTGTATGAAAAGTACTGAACGTGAGTGCGTGAAGCATGCTCCCTCCCCTTTCTCTTACATATCGCAGGCATGAACCCTACTACGAAATTGCAGAGATGATCCGATTCGCCACCGGGGGTGGGGGGGTGATGAGGTCGTAGTCGCGTACACGCGCATTTTGTCTTGCGAACTGACCCAACTTACTTATGGACAGACGAATGGTCGTAATGCACGAGTCAAGGAGTAGGAGCATTGAAGGGCGGTGAGAACGAAGCCCAGGCACCGGCAGCCACACTTTAAGGTTATGCCATCAAAGTTGTAAGGAGCTCCCTTGTGAGGATGGATCCTTTCAATTTGCACCGAGTTCACTTCTCAAAAAATATGCGATGTTTAGCTATGTTGACAACATTGGTTAATAGCCGTGGTTGGGACCATCTCACCGTCGTATCGCATGCGTGAGGATCTTAAGTCATGCATAGGGAAAGTACTTGTCATGGGGAGAAAAACTGTTTAATTAGGATGGCATCCATAAATATTTATACTTCCATAAGCTCTCTCCTTGCCTAATTCTCCAAATCCACCAAAGCCACGCGTCTACCGGTCAACTACTAAATCGCGCGGCAGAGATATCAGGTAGCTTCGGCATTTTTGAAACAGGTTGATTCTTCGATGTCTTCCTTTGTAGATGCTTCACTTAAATATGTTTTCCGTGAGTAATTAGGAGATCATTGTCGTCCAAAAATTGTGGTTTTTTCCTCGGCGTGCAGTAGCAGCTCTATTTATACCGCTGCGCATACTCGGTGCAAGACCACGAAGCTGCGCTTGGCTTGGTAAGCAGCTTATGAAGACCGGCTAATTCCTTTCCCAATCATAAATTCCAAAACTCGAGTGTTAGCTCCGTTATGTTTAGGTAAGTGGGTCGAGTTCAGCCCATCGTATAGTGTATATGAAGCGGGCCTGCTTATTGCAGAATTGTATGATGTGCGTCTGGCTTTCTTTTTTTTCTTTTTTGTTATTCGCAGCAAGGACGTTCGAATGGTTTTGCCCATCACTGCTTTGCTGTTTGCTACTGAAGGCGTACACTTTATTCCTTATCGTACAAGCCACTGGAGCGGCAACCTAGGGTAACCGTAATAACTTTATGTTATCATGACTTGACTATTTTATCTGCGCTCCTGTTGACATTATTTGAAAAAGCTAAGCTTGAAAGAATGTTTCCTGCCCTATTGTGTAGATGCGGCATTCAGATCACGCTGCTCTAGACATCATTGCAACTATCCTTCAAGGTTTTTAAGAACTGGTTGTTAAGGCATGGCAATAATATACAAGCCCTTTACAGATAGATTTCTTTTCCGACCTGCGGTTCTCGTATCGCTAACTCTCATTACTAACCATATAAATTATTAGGTAATGTAGCGAATATTGACTTGCCCGTTTTTGTGTTCTACCACTCACTTCAGCAAGCGCCATTTCATTTCGCATTTCAAAAATAGAATGCAGCTTGGAAAGCTTCCGTATATAATGAGAATCACTAATGCGCTGGGTTTCTTGTTTTTCTATCGAGCAGAAGAGAGCTCACGGAATTTATCAGATTTCTAGGCATCCGCCGAATCCGGCAAACGCGAAAAGCTTCCGCGTAGCTATTGATTCTTGCTATCTCTTGTTGTGCGATGGATGTAGTGAGCGCTAACGCGCTTGTTTACACAAGCCGCCCGCTGTAGTGTATATCGCCATTTTCAGACGAGCGTTGATTTCAAGCGAATATTTTGTAGGTTCCGAATGAACAGGCTATGGACAGGTATAGGAATAAGCAGAGAAATCCGCATATTTTTCGTGTGTATTTATATTTAATTTGCCGTAAGTTTTACATACCTGTAGTTGCAGCACAACCGCAAATGCATAGCCAGCTAGCCAGCCACGATATGCTAAATATGTTTGTTTTTTTTTTTTTTTTTTTCACTCTGTTACCACACGCAGTCCTCAGCTCCTCACATTTTCTACACAGAAGAAACCGCGAGCAATGACCAATCGGCAATACACCTGCAAAGCTTAGAAAAAAATCCGAATATATTGCGCAGTAAACAGCGCAGAAATACCCGAATGATAAGGAAAACAGGAAAATCTGACACC
>JABSTT010004476.1:0-21877 GCA_013339685.2 Hyalomma asiaticum
CCCCGAATGGACCTAGCCGGGTGACGTTGAGTTCGCTCGCGTCTATTGCGGACAAATTAAAGGTGTTTCACTCACAGAATCCCTCACCTGTCGGAGTTCTTTCGCATGCACCTATATCTAAGTACACGGTTTTTTATTTCTTTGGTGTGTTCAGCCTAATCGAAATGTCGCCGCCTTGGCAGAGATTCGATCCCGCGACCCAAAGCTTCGCAAGCCAACACCTAGGCGCTAAGCAACCACGACGGGTATTGGGTTCATTGATTGAACATGTCGGCTAACGCATAGGCCTATAACAGCACGCATCTCGTCAGAAATGAGGCGCCGGCATACTGAAAGGCACTTTGTATAAGGGGCGTCCAAAAACACCTTCATCAATGTTTCCTTTCGCTCGATGTTCCTTACGTAAACGTAACTTACCACTGGCTGTTCTTCGCAATGCCACCAGACAACGAAAATCGTTCTTGCCTTCTCTCATCAGGGATATGGACCGTCACTGTGTGTTTTCTGACGCACTCTGTTGTCTTCGGATAACGTCATGTCAAGCTGATCATCTATAGTTCCATTTCATTTGGCGTTGCACGTAATATCTCGAGTCATTTCCGAATCTCACGTTTCTACGCTACGTGTGAGCATTCGAACGATGTAATGGCAGTACATTTCTCACTTGCGGGGACAATGGTAAGCTTCCGTCCAATTCTATAAGTTTATCTCGCATTGATTTTAACTTCTCGGTATTTTTTGGAGGTTTTTATGCATAGGGTGGCTGACATGTTAGTAACCATATTCAATGAACATGCTCTTGTACGCAGATGAGTATAATTTTCAGAACAGGGAATTCGTTCTTCCGGTGTGACATCATACGTCATATTTCCCATATTTAGCTTGAGGTTTGTGACGGGGTGCGCGTAATGTCGAAGCAGGAAGAGCACACCACAGAGCGCAAGATCGCAGCAAGATGAGAAGAAGAGATTTCGCGCAGGAAAGAAAAGAAAAAGTCTGGCGCAGAAAAAAAAAAGGTCTCACCAAATATATGTATAGATATTTTGTTGAGGATCAAAGAAAAGCCTAGGAATGGTGGGCGTGGCTCCCGCTACACACATACACACACACACACACACACACATATATATATATATATATATTATATATATATATATATATATATATATATATATATTATATATATATATATATATATATATATACACGTTTGACGAAGACAGCGTCCTTCCGGACCAACTTGCTTTGTAGTTGCTTTGATCCGCTGCATTACGCCTCTGGTGGTATAGTCTCCTAAATGATCGGCCTTGCTCTTTGTGGTCATATTTCACAGCGCATAATATGCTATTAAATGCGGAGCATTTCTTGGCGAAGCTCTCTATCTAGATGCCTACGCCTGGTTGCTCTTCTGGACGTCTCATTAACCCTATATGCAGTAAGGGGTGGGCTCTAGTATTCGTATGTATGAGGAAGATGCGTGATTATTCGCTACACTACTAACATGATATGCTCCCTATATACATCACGATTAACGATACTAAAATAACGTGTGGCTTATACCCGTAATGCTCGGCCCGTGGTAATCGGATATACGCCACAGGTATTGGAATTTTATACAGCTCACATAAGTCTCGGGACAACTAAGTTCGACAAGTAAGACACAATGGCAACCCACTTGCAAACAACAAAGGCATAGCGTTTGTCGCAGCATTGGATTGCAATGTAGACATTACAAATGCACAGGCAGACACAAACGCGCTCTAATATCCGAAGCCAATCTCCCAAGCGATGGGGCAGGCTGGTATCGAACCTCGGCCGCCGAGGTACCAAGCACTGCCGCTAGGCTACGGCGGCTTCTCCGATACGGTAGCTTTATTTATTTATTTTTTATTTATTTATTATTTATTTATTTATTTATTTATTTATCCACACTACCCTACAGGTTCCTCATCGGAGCATTGTGTAAGATTGGCGTTACATGGATAATTGCAACATAACACATATGGTGAGATATACAGAAAGAAATGATATAGATATGAGCGGTAAATAGCGAAGTGACCGTGGAATTAACCACCACAACCAAGCAGTTGTGATGACTGTTCTTATGCAATGTCAAATGCGCGCGTTGAACACTCTCAGACTCCGGATGGTTTGTCCAACTATGCTTCATTCTGTAGGAATACTTCAACGGACGACGCATGTCGGCGCATTGTTGCCCGGAATTCTCATCGAGAAAACAGATATTCGTGCGGTGCACTAACGCGAGTGTCAATGTTACCTCCGAACGTGAGCTACCATTCTGTCGCCACGGTGCCGTCAGCTTCCCTGGAAAGCCCCCTTAAGCATTTACCTGCTCATGCACTTTGCACGAAAGCGTTCGCATAGTCGTAAGACTTCACTTAATGCTACACGATTTACCATAGGCAATCTCCTCGCTTACTGCTTCGCGTAACAACGATGCGCTGTATCTGCAGTTTTTTTTTTTTTGTGTATTGACTTTAGTTATCTTCCAAAATGAGAGCTTTGCATCCAACTTCAATTGCTTAATAGGAAATCTATCGCGACATGCTTTCGTTCATATCCTTTAGATAGTCAGTTCTTCTTCTCCCAAACCCTTGTACTTATTTACTAGTATGAAACCACGTCTTTTTCTCGTTTCAGGTCTATATGTTTTCAAATTGGCTTGTTTCATTGCGAATATTTTCGTTAGAACGGTTTTTAGGTAAAGGACTGCCGCAGATCTAAGCGGCATGTGCCAATTGCACTTTGTCGAACAAAACAGTTCTCTGTCGTTTAGAATGCCTGGTGCACGCGACACATATAATTTCTTTCAGTTCTAGCTCTCTCTTTGAATTTTTTGAAGTCCACCTTTTCAAAGAAATTCCATGCCCACTTCATGCTCTCTGATCAAGGTATTTCTAGTACGGAAGAAACTTTCTCTGTATTAGTCTATTAGCAACCCTGCTCTGCTTTTCATATTGTGTAGGCGTTGTTTCTGATTGCCGGAACCCTTATTCGTTTTCTTCATATTTTTCGCGTTGGCCTTTCCATAACAATGACGTATTCCGTATGTACCTTCTGCACTGTCAGTTCCTCGTCCTTATAAAAATGCTCGGCTTTGTCTTCGTTATGACGGAAAAGCGGAGCGTATACTTCCATTACATTAAGATTGAAAGTCCCATTTATTTTCCTAGGACGCGTAGCACCCTTTCTTTAATCTGTAGAACTCTGCGACGTTACTGACAGTATACTTGTGAACTAGGAACCCCGCACCATAGCCTTTTTTGGTGACTTCTCTGCAATAAAGGATGTGCCCATTATTCAGTAGCACATTCGGTAACCAATTGAAGACCTCATCAACGCCCATAATATTCCAGTTAACGTCCCGAAATTCTTCTAGTGTTTCCTCCAGTCTAGCTTCACTCGAAAAGGCTCGGGCGTTGACCGTGGAAACATTCGAAATTCATATCGCCGCCTCTTCCAATCCAGTGGCATTTCGAGCCCTTTATTCTGCTAACGGTCTAGCTGCATCTGTCTCTAAAGGATTCGAAGTCACTATAAACCCGGTCCATAACGGAGAGCGCAGAGGTGCTAGGGTCATATGGCAGGCGTGGCCTAACTGTTGTACCAGAGAGGCCAATACCTCTTCTGGTAATGCAGTGAATCTCACGGGAAGGCACAAAATTGCAGCAAAAAGCACATCGCTTTCCCGAATCCACGACCAAGGGACAAGTCTCCCACAACAAGTGCAGTGCGTTCGCCTAGAGAAAACGAATGCACGACTCGGACTCGAGCAAACGCAAGTGGGAACAAGTTATTTACAGGTAACATCGTGGTCTGTAGCTCACAAAAAAAACTAAAGGCAAATTTCGCGCCGCTGATTGCGAGCATGAGATTACTGCATTTTTTGTTTCTTGCTGGATACGCTGTCACGTCACTTTATTTTTACCTCAACCGAAGAGATCACTCCTCACATAGAGCGTTGTGTAAGATGGGCGTTACATCGATAATTGCATCATAACATATATGGTGAGATATACAGAAAGAAATTGTATAGATATGTGCGGTAAATAGCGAAGTGACCGTGGAATTAACCCACCACAACGAAGCAGTTGTGATGACTGTTCTTATGCAATGTCAAATGCGCGCGTTAAACACTGTTGCATTATGCATATGTCCTGGAAGCAACGCGAAGCCTCCTCCGCCCACTAAGCAACTGTCACTGTCGTTTTTCCTCACGATGTGCGATGGCACACTGATCGCCGCACTATACGTGCATTCGCCCTTCGACAGTGCCAAGGCAGATGTCGAACCTTTCTTGACAGGCGTCTCCGGATGGGTAATTCCCATTGACGGTACGCCCATTCTCATTGTGGGATGCTTAACCTCTACCAGACCATAACGGATGCAACGTATTGCGTCATCTTCGTGCTTGAACGTCTTGGTATCACGTGTTTCAAGAATGTGGATGTCCCCGCCGCAGGCCGTTGCTCCTGCACATTGACCTCCTCTTCGCGAAGTACTTCAGCATCGTATGAGTGCAGCCCCCTTGCCATATCGCATAATCATGATAAGGTGATTGCTAGTAAGGATATTAACTAAACAGTAACAGGGAATCTCTGGTTTACGTATGCATTTATATTTTCTAAAAACAGCTCTACAGATTTCCTGCCCTTCCGGCTCAAGAAGTGTATTGGGTGCGATTTTTTCGTTTTCATGTGCTTCAGGGATAGTATCAATGAAACATGTGACGGCTACGGGAGAGGAACAGAATACGAATAGTTCTACTCTTGTCCGACCCTGAATGTCGTCCGTACGAAGCTTGCGGCACGCGATAGCATTGAAATATTCCTTGAAGCCCAGCTAACACAGCTTCCGTTAAATTTTGTTTTTTACCCCTTAGTAGAGATGTCATGGTTCTAGGCTACAGAAATCGGTTACGTTGGGAGACAGCAATGCTCTGAGTGAGCGTCGGGTGTTGCTTTTTTTTTTAAACAAGGAGGCTCTCCTTTGGACACTTTCCGCTGTTTGCGGCAAATAACTAAATGCATATCTTATCATCAGAACATTTTGCCATCAAGATATTCCCCCTCAAGCATTCATACAACACCTCTGTGGTTCCTGCCTAAATCCATAGTCAGAATGGAAATCCCTGGAATTATGAATAAATCATTTTTGTCATCCTCTGGCCTCAAGCAACTCACTCTATCAACTGACATTTATTCATTATACGGTGACACCGCGCATGTGTACACTGATGGATCTGTCACACCACGTGCCTTTGTCCTCCCCCAGAAGATCATCGCTGAAGGTTCAAGGTTCCCCATAAGTCCACGACAACTGCGGATGAACTTGTTGCTATCCGCGAGGCCATACGATTCACCTCCAGTGAGCTTTCTGGCACATGAACAATATTCAGTGACGCCTAACCCGCTCTTCAAGCTACTGATCACATTTTGAGAAGAAGCTCTTACTAATTTTAGCTCTTGAAATCGTGGAGCTCCTTTACATAGCTGTAGTGAAAGGCCACGAAGTTAAGTTTCAATGGATACCTTCACAAAGTAGCGCGATAAGTAACGAACTGCGCTGAAGCTAAAACAGCTGTAGAAAATGCACCCGAAGTAAGCATTCATTTTTCTCGAACAGACGCCAGCACTCTGCTTCGTCAATATTCCTCAACGACACAATTGAGCACTGCACCAAACCAGATAGACGACACAAGCACTTGCACAAATGGGACCCGGAAATGAGACTCCGGATGCGCCAGAAAGTGGGCCGAAAGCTATCCAGTATGATTCACAGGTGTCTTCTTGGCATTGCTTTCACGAGACGTTATAGACACCTCATCGGCTGCAGGAAAACTGGCCCCAACTGTGAGCATTGGGAAGTGCTAGAAACACTCGAACACATATTTTGCACACGCCCAGCGTACGGACAGGAACGACAGACCATGAGTTCATCCGTTGCAAGATTTGACGAAAGACCACTGTCCGGCGAACTTGTGTTAGGCCGCTGACCCTAAGTCCCACAGCGCATCCGTGGTAATCGGAGCTGCGGAAGCCTTCTATCGCACCACTGGACTTCACGGACGATTCTTGAGTGGCCTCTCCCCATCATGTGACCCTATACATACGCATCTCCTTATCTCACCATCATCATTCCTCACTCTTTTGCTTCCTCGCCCCGCCACGGTGGTCTAGTGGCTAAGGTACTCGGCTGCTGATCCGAGGGTCGCGGGATCGAATCCCGGCCGCGGCGGCTGCATTTCGATGGAGGCGAAATGTTGAGGCCCGTGTGCTGTGCGATGTCAGTGCACGTTAAAGAACCCCAGGTGGTCGAAATTTCCGGAGCCCTCCACTACGGCGTCTCTCATAATCAGAACTGGTTTTGGGACGTAAAACCCCACAAAACAACAACAACAAACACTCTTTTGCTTCCTGTTTGCCCTTACCCAGCGTGGAGTAGCAAGCCAGAGCCTATCAAACCTAAGACCGACTCCTCTGCCTTTCTGTGAAGAAACCTCTCCCTCTATATATATTTCTGAGAAACGTGGAACTCCTGAATGTGCTGTGATATCGTCATCCGACGAAAGCAGAAAATACTGTCGATGTGAATGTAAAAGCTAAAGGATAGAAAAATAGTAAATTTTGAAACATATCTATTCTCTTTCAAATAGCGGAAGTCGGTCGTCAGTTAAAATTGTCAAGTCAGCGCTAACTCAATCGTTAAAGCATGTCGGCAATACGGAAGGAGAGGTTGACCCGACTGCATAAATCACGCCCGACCTTTGGCAGCGAAAATGATAAGGAACGCTCAAGCCCGACAGAGGTCTGATTTAACCGTGGACAGTTTTAAAATAGGAACAGTCGAACCAGCCAGAAAACCATTGAGGCATTGTCTCTTGAGGTATTTTTGAATGGAAAACTATAAAGAAGGTTCACTCGCAAGCTTGCTTTACCGTGAATCGAGGAAACTGAAATCTTTCTTTCATTTTGTTCAACGAGGAAAAATGGGTTGGGGGTGCATTTCAAGGACTCCTACAAACAACCTTCAGTGAAGCAGATCAGATTATTTCCTTACTGCGGCACACTGTTTACCTCTATATCGATTCGCTTTTTTGTGACGGTGGTATCAGTGGATTTTGGGATAAAATGCAAGTTTTGCTTTGGCCTTCACAATGCAGTGACATGTTTCTTTCATCGCCAGCTCTGCATGGAACTTGTGAAACTTTCATGATTATATTTAGTCAAAGTTATTGGCTGCGCTACCAATTGTAAAGTTGTCTTTTATGAAAGAAAAATTAGTATCCACCGGTTTGTAGAACAAAGCCACAAGGAAATCCACACGAACTTCTAAAGAATCCGTAAGGGCTTCCGTGTAGTGCTTTCCTTGTAGAGGCTTTCATGTCTGAGAAATCCGTTGGGATTTCCTTGAAGGTTTCAGCTACAGATTGATGGGTTATCTTTCCCACCATTATCTTGTTGTGTTTGGTGTAACGTTGCCCTTGATGACAGTGCAGTTGCCATTGTTTATGGCATGCATGCTCCTTTAATAATAATATGATTTCCTCCCTTTGATTTTTTTTTTTCAATCCCTTGAGCAATAAATTTATACTGTGCAATGCTGAAGTGCAAAATCGGCCATTGAAATAGAGTTACGGCGATACTCATGTTACTTGTAGTAACAGTAATGTTAATTTGTAGAACCATTCCAAGAACATACTTAGGTTTCCAAGAGAAGCTGCAATGATTTGTTTTATTTGTCCTGAAAGAGCAGTGAGATGGCAGGAACCAGTTTGTACTGAAGAACCGCCACTGGGACGCCATAACAAAACATGACGAGAGCAGGAGGTTGCGTTGATTTTATAGATAAATGTGTTCTTTATCGGGATAAAATGTAGTCTTTTCTTCTCTTTAAACTATGGCCGGTTTCCGGATTTTCAACATGTACTATGTCTCATCTATAAAGTAACACTTCTAAATATTGGCCGAGATTTTCCTTGAGCCCGGCAGCATGAGGAAACAACCTTTTAACTTTTACAAGGTTGAGCTGCCTCTAAAAGCTTCAGCTTGCCATGGAACTGATAAAAAATGGAGCGCGCTTCAGCTTTGCCCCTAAGATTGGAACCCGGTAGCGTTATCGGGCTCCATTCTCATCACAACACAATCGCATTAAAAGGCACAGAGAACATTATTTATACAGATTATCAGTTATTCCCATTTGCACGTTACAGTACCGCAGCAATTACGCCATAGTTGGTACTTCCCTACATGGCGAAATGATAAGAGTTATGGCGCAGGGAATACCTACCACCTCTACTTGCACTAGTTTCCTGAAGCGTTGAAAATGGCCTCTAAGAAAGTCGCTCCTCCAGCTTACGCTGTCACTGTTCTGCGGTTCGGCGCAGGCCGGGCTCTTCTTTTTTTGTTTCCGCGAAGGACGACAAGCAAAAAATTGCAGTGGCCTGGTGCGCATGGTAGAGTTTCTAAAAAGGGAGTTGTCTGCGAGATATCGTGCAAGATGGTGTGATTACTCAGCTACTTCGCCAAAGAATGTGCACCTCCCGTGCTTCTGAATTCCGTCCCCGTTCTTTTTGTGAGCTCCATATTATTATGAACAACCATCTAGCCCGTTCTGCCACTCTGCTAGGTGTCAGTACCTTTACGTATCTTCCATAAAAAACCATGTAGTTCGGGAAACCAAAAGCGGCATTCGTAACAAGGCAAAGAACATTTACGACCGGGATGTGGTGGTGGTGAACAACTTTTATCTGGTCCTGGAGAGTTTGCTATAATCCGAGCTAGACCTCGCCCGAGGCGACGGATAAGTTTTGCCTCAGCAGTACCTCGTGTGCCTGCTAGATGGCGCAAGGTTATTTGTAAAGGGTGGAGCTTCGTAGAGGGGTGGTCCACTTTGAAGGAATTGTCTGGGTTGCACAGACAGCTTTAAAGCCTGTTACGATCCTACAACAAGAGATTTACCCTGGACGCGGGGCTGATCTGGAGTTCTAGGAAGACTACCAAGTAATTATTTTATTGCAGCAGTACGACTTGTTCCATTTTATGCGGTCCCTTTCTAAGTGTGTTATAGGCCAGCTGCTTTTAGAAGCATTGCATGCCAGCTTCTTCGAACTTAAGTTATTATTATTTCAGAACTGCCACCCTTTCATATGAGGCCTTAGGCAGGGGGGGGGGGGGGTGGTGCATAAGAGCAAGAGATATGGAAATGTACAGGAAAGACAAGTATCATACAGAACTTCACCATAGGAAGCTAGTGCATCCAACTGTAATACCAACATATAATTCTTAAATTCACATGTTATCCTATGCCCCCACGAGGTGGTCTTTGCAAATCCTAAAGAAGTCTGCACTGTCTGCAGGACTTTTGTGGTCCTCACCGTTGTGATCAGCCATCACTACAGTGTCTACACTTTCTATACTGGCGCACCATGTTTTCCAGTAAATTCAACATATTCTTTGCTCCAGCCCACCGCAATCTTAAATATTGTAATTACCGACAAGAATGCAACACGTGTTTGTATATTCGCATGGTTTGCACTGCCTCCTAAGGCGAGCCAAGCCAAGGCGACAGAACATGGTAATTCTTTATGTGCCCTTCATATCATAGCAGGTACGTCGTACACTTTGTCGTAGTACTTACCTCATCCTGAATAAGCATAGGCCGACGGCACAGCATCGCTCGTCCTTGCTAGATAATGCGTGCTCCTTTGTTAATGCATCGCACGATAATATATCATCTCTTTGATGCAGTAATACCATTCTGTCCCACTGAACGTTTCTTGGATTAGCTGAGGCGAAGCAACGAACTAAAAGAGAAACAGTAATACCGCTTTACGAAGTCGTTACTCATGATGATTGTCACAAAAGAGGGAGACAACTGCCAGGGAAGAAGTAATTATCACTCGCTTTTATCGGCTGGTCAGTGCATCAGTATTTATTCTAGGTTTAAGCAGCAGCGTTTCTTGCCAAAGGTTCAATAAAGACAACAAGAAGAACACAACCCCCTCTCCACCCCCATTACCGAATGAAATAACGTACTGTGTAGAGGCGAGCATACACAATGGCAATCAAGCTCAAGCTACTGAACGGAGGTGACATTACACACTGTAAGCAGTCGCGTCAGTTACATAGCTGGCGTCACATGTTAAACTCTTAGTCTTTTGATTTTCCCATATGACCGTAATATCAAGCAGGAATACAGCGGCGGCCAGTGTTAACTGATTTTCGAAGTTTCACGTCTCAAAACCATGGTATGATTATGATAGATGCAGTATTGGAGGGCTCCGGAAATTTGGTGTTGCGCCGGTTATGGCAAGCTGCTCAGATGCGACACGGAGGCCCGAAACTTTCGCTGCGCTTCGGAAATGGTCACACGGGGGTCTATCGCGCCTGAGATGGCTCTCAATCGCGATCATAATTTAGGCAATCTCCAGAAGCAAGTTAAAACATGTTTTAAACATTTAGACTGCCGAACACTTCGTCGAGAGTGCCGTTCCATACAGAGGAAGCCTACAGCTGTGTTTTATAGCCTAGAAATTATAGCCCTTTAAAGAAACATGCACATTTTCGTAAGCTTGCATGAACTCCTCCCCTAGTATGTGGATAGCACGTGCTATGACGAGAATCAGACCTTTGTTGCAGACACAAGGGCTCGTACACACTTAAGCAGCTTGGTGGCGTTATCGCCGTCTAAATTGAAGGCGAGTGATGCCTGTCCCAAACGTGTTCCTCATCCTCTGACGTCACGTCTTTCATGAATCTTGACCGAACCATGACTCACCTTGGGACTCTTGCTCGACAGTGACGCGCCGCCGTGCTTCATTCACCTGCAGCCTCGTCTTTCCTATGGCTATCTCGTAGCGGTCTTCGGCTAATGGACCATGGCCAGCACGTATGAACCCGCCGTGCAGTGCCCAAGTGGACTGGGTGAGCATCGTCAGCACCTCGTCAAACCACCAGCTTCACCACGTAACGGCCAGTCACCAGAGGTCGGCGCATCATTAGCACATTGCTCACGCACAAAACTTTCTCGCCTGAGCAACGTTCAATAATGCGAACTCCCCCTTCCTGCCTCGTCTTCCTCAGCTAGGTCGCGTGTCTCGAGCTGTCCTTTAACCAATAATGTGGCCGCATGTGGTGCGCACCATCAAATACACATCATCATTTCTTTTCCGCCTCTGGCACGCGCCTCCCGCACTTTGGACCACTCTTCTGTGCTACTTCATCCACGTGGTCTTTTCTTACTGCCTGTTTAAATAAGACTGTCGGTATGTGCTGGTAGAATGAACGACAGACAGACAGGTTTTGCAGAAGCGTGGCGCCATTTTAGTTACGACTGATCGTCTTGTAGACATGTGTATGGGGCTACGACAGCGGAGTTTTGAAGAGAGGACGACGGCGAAGGGCTGTCGAGGCCGCGTACCACTTAAGAATGTTCCGTATTTTCCAGGCAGATTACATTACTTAATCATGGATGGTGCACATGTGTACGAGATATTTAGGGCTCTTCGCGCAGAGGTTGTCTGTGTACTGTTCATTCGCGTCTTATGTTACGGAAGTTCCTCGTAATTGGTGAAGGAGAAAAAATTCGTCGCATTCAATGTTCGGCAAGGAGATATACGCAGCCGGTGGCAGGCAGGCAGGCACAGAACTTTATTTTTGTCCTGAGGAACTGCAGTTGGACGTCCCCTTTTAGGGGGATCCTGTAGCAGTTGCGGGCCGCTCCCACGCAGGGACAGGAAGACCGTGGCCCTCCGCCCTCTCGCAGGCTCTCTGGACAGCCCGAAGTTGAACCGAAAGGTCGCCGCTTCTCAGGGCTTCCTCCCAGTCCTCTTCTTTGCTGAACTCTGTGTCACGTAACGCAGGACATTGCCAGAGCATGTGAGCTAGTGAGCAGTAAGCCTCTCCGCAGTTCGGACAATGCGGTTCAACATTGGGCGAGAAGTTACTAAACCTGCCTCGCGAAGGGAAAGACCCCGTTTGGAGCATCCTGAAGGCCGAAGACTGCGGACGAGTGAGTTTAGGGTGAGGAAGTGGAAAGACCCTCCGAGAGAGATGATAATGAGTCACGATCTCGTGAAAAGTGAGGAGCGGGTCCCTGTACCTGCCGGCATCCCCGCCCGCGAATTCGCCGGGACCGCCGCGGTGAGTGAAACCTCGCGCACGGTCATGGGCAAACTCATTGGCGTTGGGGACATCGGGGTGTACGTTGGCCCCCATGTGGGCCGGGAACCATGTTATGGTGTGAAACCCGGCAGCCCCCTCGCTGCCGAGGATAGCTGCTGCCTCCCGCGAGATCGAGCGCGAGGCGAAAGCTCTGGCAGCGGACCGCGAGTCCGTGAAGACATTTGGACGCGATACGTCCTTCATTGCTACAGCAATGGCAATTTGCTCAGCAATCGTTGCCGAAACGTCTCTAACCGACGCAGCACATAGGAGCTTGCCACTATGGTCGACTGAGACCACTGCAAAGCGATCAGAACGCCCGTACTGTGCTGCATCGACAAACGTAGCGAGGTCCGGGCTGTCTGCAACTGACTTCAATAAGGAACGGGCCCGAGCTATGCGGCGTCCTACATTGTACTGCGGGTGGACATTCCTGGGAAGTGGAGCTACGGCAAATGTACCTCTGATAGAAGACGGTAGAGTCACTTTACGTTCGCGAATCTGTGTAAGACCGCAGCCAATGGACTCCAGGATACGTCTACCGGCCTGCGAGGACGACAGGCGCACTACCTGAGCCATTTTCTGCGCCTCGATCACCTCCGAGAGGGAGTTATGCATGCCCAGTTGTATGAGCTTTTCGGTGCTCGTGCTGAGAGGCAACCCTAGAACTCGCTTTATACTCGTGCGCATTAGTGCGTCGATTTTTGCCTCTTCCCTTTTGGACCAGTGCAGCGCCGAAGCGACGTAATTAATGTGGCTCATGAGAAACGCATGGTAGAGCCGAAGGAGATTGCTCTCGCTCAGCCCGCCCCTGCGGTTCGAGACCCTGAGTATGAGCCTAAGCATGTTCTCCGTCTTGGAAGTGATGCGAGCTATAATCTGCGAGTTGCGCCCCTTCGACTCCAGCAACAGTCCGAGCACCCTGATGCAGTCTACCCTGGGGATTCTCTGCCCGTCACGTGTGTATAGAGATATTGGAATCTGCTCTAGAGGAGTGAGGTTCCTCATCCCTTGTCGGGTGGGTCGGTAAAGTAACAACTCGGACTTGGCAGGCGACAGGCTCAATCCCGAACCGACTAGAAAGCCCTCCGTGACGTTGAGTGCCTGTTGAAGTGCCTGCTCTACCTCGGCATCGGACCCTCCCATGCACCACACAGTGATATCGTCCGCGTAGAGAGCATGGTTAATCCCGCGAACCGTGGCGAGTCGCTCGGAGAGGCCCTTCATGGCAATATTGAAGAGCAGAGGAGAGATGACGGCCCCCTGTGGAGTGCCTGTAAGTTCATATCAGGCATGGACAAAATCCGAAGTTGGTTACTTTTCGATGAGGGCGACGCCTAAGGCGTATTGTTTGCACCACTTTGCTGCAATACAATGAGCCAGCATTAGCACCATGCGTCATAGCCTCTGCCCTGCACTACACTCGTCCGCACGACTCTCCACGTAGCTTAGGCAAAAAAAGCTGTATATCCGTACTTAGGTTTCGCAGACGAGGTCGTTGCGAAATAGAGAGAGATTAACATGAATATGGGAGCAAAGCAGCTTCAACGGATTACTAATGGTGTTACTGCTGGTAGTAGCATTATGTAAGGAGGACGGTGGAATGGAAGGAAAATGCTCATTTCGCCTGAATTGAGACCATAACGTAAATATTACTTAGTGCTGCATCGCCTACTTTCTGAGAGTAAGGCAGTTCTGTATGCAAGCGCTGCGTGGATAATGCGGCCTTTTATGACCGCCCGGCCGCTACTCTATGCATCGGCGTAAACAGCTAAAAAGCTTATACAAATGAGTTTTCTGCAGCTACTATACATACCTGTATGAGGTTAAGAATTTAAATACTGCTGCTTTCTACGTTCCCCAAGAAGCACGTGTGCAAAAAGATGAGCGCGCGCACCCAAATGAAGAATGCATGTTTGCAGAGAGCTGGTGGCGTGCAATGTGCAAATTTTACTGATTGAGGAATGGCACAATGTTTGCCCAGAGAAAAGGTTACGGACGTTCACTTTTAATCTACACCGTAAAGCAGTTCTTCCTGGAGCTCGAGTGGCCCTGAGTGGAGGGCTTGTTGGTGGACGCTCTTGGATTGACGAGCTTGAGAGCCTTTTCGTTGCCAGACAGCAGAACAGGCAATAATGGGAGTCTACTCAGGTAGTGTCGCATATATCCTTCGTTTATAAAGCGTTTCATTCAGAACGAAAACATTTTTGAGGCTTATATCTGTAGTTAATTATAATATGCAAAGCTTTTTATAAGGTGCGTACGAATAGCCAACATATAGAATCGAACAGAATGCGAATCAAAGATTATTCGGACAGTTTCCGAAAAGAAAGGAGGAAATAGTTCACTACAGCCCCGCACTTTATTTGAAATATTCATAACCTCAGACAAAGAAACACTAGCATTAGATATAACCGAAAAAATACAATAATGTAACCTGAGGTACTCTAGCATGCAGCAGTAATTAGATACTTTGAGAGAATAGGGAACCGGAGATGGCGCTTCATGGTAAATTCCTCACACCAGTTGAGTCATATTTCGTTGCATTGTACTAACTTCTTTATTACCTGGCTTTCGGAGGGAGCTTCTGCACACGAAATGAAAGCCACAGCGAAAATTCGTTGACGCTATGTGCAACTGCGGTGCGCAGTCTATGTAGCGTGCCCGTCGATTGCTCAAGGTCCCAGTTACTAAAGGAGCCTTGCAAAATTCTGAATCTGGATACCGAACGATGCTGATCAGTCGTGGACGTTATTGTATACATGCGAGTCAAATAGTATTGCACTGCGTGAAATAGGAAGTTTCCGATGTAGTTTCAAAGGCAGCTGTAACTCGCCTGCTCTTCTTTCCTACAAGTATCACTAGGGCGCCGACTACTTTGCTCGAGGCAGATGTAGCTGTACTTACGATCTCAGAAGGGTAGTCTGTAATGTTTTATTTGTTCATTTAGCATAAAAAATAAAGGCAATCTGCGTACATGTCTTAAGTAGATCGAGGTGAGCGAAGCGACCTTGTCGGTGGCGCAAGTAACGTTTCTTCTTGAAAGAAGAGCAGGCAAATTGTAGGTCGGTGTCGCTAGTGACGTCACTTGTTGAAAAAAGGGCAGGTGATTTCGTGCTATATTGGATACACAACTGCAAATCCGCTGCTCTTTGCAGCCCAATAATATATGGTTCACACATTGACAGAACAAAACCCTCAAAGACTGATTGGCACCGTTTGCTCAGTGTATTCAAAAAGTGTTCCAGGGTTGTGTTTGTTGTGGGGTTGTGTTTTGCCCTTAAGTTGTGGGATTATGTTTTGCCGCAATAACACACCAGCCAACCCCAACACCAGGTTCCCAGTCAGACGCAGATGTCCGTCTCTTCGTGACCGTCCGGCGACACTTTGCAAACAGGGAGGCCACTTCTGAATATGAAGATTTAATAAAAAGGGCAAGCCAGAAAAGAAACACGGCAAAGGCAGACAAGTAGATCAGCGGCGGCAGCTCTACGGCTATATATATATATATATATATATATATATATATATATATATAATGACAGGGAAGGGGGTAAAGGGCTCGCTTTTATTTGTTAGAAACAGGTAAATGAAACAACAAACATTGAAGCCTAGGAAAGCATAGGGGAAGTTATTCCAATTCTTAATTATGATATTGTAATTTTGGGGTAAGTAGAGAGGAATTAAAGTGGACGAAAAGACAAACGCGACTTCGCAAAGAACCCACGACCTTCGGATATCGCGTCCGATGCTATACCCCCTGATATACGAAGGCGGTCGTCCCTCCGTCCACTTTATTGGGTATTTATGTATATGAAATCCTGGGAGTGTTAGGCAGCGCAACAATATATATATATATTGTGGGAGATTGCCGCGTCTCTTCCCTCAGCAGCCAGTCCCGGCCAGCTGGTCAGTTGGGAGCCGTCGTGCCCAGCCGCGCGTCTGGGCTAGTCCTGGCCCAGGCCAGAACGCCAGCGCGCGCCCCAGCACCACACGCGCGCAGTTCCTCATCGTCGTCGTCTCCTCGCAGCGTCCCTTGTCGGCGATCCCCACACTCTCCCCCCCTCCGTGGTTGTGATGGCACTGGTCCACAACGACCCGCACGATGGTCTACGCCCCACCAGCGGTAGAGCCTCGGAAGCTGGGGCACCGAGCGAGGTGGCGAAGGAAGCCAGGTAGCGCAGCGCCGGGCATAAGGTTTTGCAAGATCCCGCGGTCCTAAACCTCCGAAGGTCTTGCAGGAGCACGCGGGACTTAAACCAAACCCAGGCGCTGTAGCACGGCCGATCGTCATCGCCAACCTCTCTCAGAGTAGTCCACCCAGCAGGCAGCCGGTGGGTGTAGTCGCACGATCGTGGAGTCGATTGCAGAGACGCCGGCCAGCCATCACAGGTGATCAACACGTGGGAGGGTGTCAGAAGCCGCATCGGGACGTCGAAGGTGCCGCACATAAAGAACCCCTTGAACTCGGCCCAGCCCGGCTTCCCGGACCGTCGTCTGCCTTGCTACTTCACGCACCATCCTCATCATCGTCCTCAAGACCGTCATCTTCGGGGTCGTCCCCTTCCTTGTCGTAGTCCCCAAAATCCTGAACTGCATCAACATCGTCGTCATCACCGCCATCGTCTTCACCGGCGCCCTCCTTGTACTTGTCCTCGGACTCCCCGATTTATTTCTTGTCTTTGTGGCCCGTCTACTGGACCTCCTTCACGTCGTCCTCTTCCAACACGTCAGCTGAAGTTTGCTTCTGTGGCAACTTCGCAACTTCTCCGTCTTGTCGTCGTCGGCGCCCTTTTCCCTTAGCCGAGATGACATTGCGGCCTGCTGTGTCGCGACGTCAGTCTCCTTGTCTGCAGAATTCGAGAGCCGACGCAGCCACTCGCCTTTTTTCGTCTGCTGCGCTCCGTTGCTCGCAGAGGTCACCAGGCCGATGAGGCGGTGATCGTTTCTGTGCGACGGAACGGGCGTTGCGGCGTCTCCCACGAACACACGGTGTGGGGATCGCCGCTAAGGGACGCTGCGAGGAGACAACGACGATGAGGAACTGCGCGCGTGTGGTGCGGGGGGCGCGCGCTGGCGTTCTAGTCGGGTCCGGGCCTAGGCTGGACGCGGCTGGGCACGACGGCCCTCAACTGGCCAGCTGGCCGGGACTGGCTGCTGAGGGCAGAGACGCGGCAATCTCCCACAATATATATATATATATATATATATATATATATATATATATATATATATATATATATATATATATATATATATATATATATATATATACAGTGTTGTACGGAACGGCGTTCCAAGGAACGACGTTCCTGGAACGAGTTCCTTTTGGGAGGAACGCAGGAACGCCATCGTTCCATTTAGGATTGGTGGAACTGTAACGGGAACGCGTTACATTTATGAAGGAACGGCAAAGGGAACGGCGTTCCTTCCATACACGTTCCACTCCACGACAATCGCACGTACGCAGCACATAATGCAGGGCGGATAGGCCGGGCTACAACAAGCCTTCCCTGGCGGCCCCGTCTTCCTGCCGCCACTATCGCCCCCTCATAGAAAATCACGCACGAAAACGTCATTCTATTTCGGTTTTGATGATTCGACCAGGGTGACGCTTCCCCTTCACTGCGGTCCCACGACGTCAGGGTATCCCGCTACTCCGTGGTCGTGGCCGCTTACTATGGGCGCTGGACAACTATAGTTTCCGGCAGTCAACCAGCCCCGTATGGATGTACGGCAACACGGAAGGAACTGCATACAACAGCGAAGTTCCTTTCGTCCCATATCCCGCCGCCAGGACTCCCTCCAAACCATGGCCGTAACCTCGGTTCAGAGAACGCAGTTATTGCCATGGTTGTCTATACTTGTAACATAGTCTGTGCGTCAATCTCTTCAAGGTTTTTTTTTTAGTTCAACTGAACGGGCCGCGCCTTAATTTAGTATCAAGAGCCCTGTGCGCTCGGCAAAAGCAGAAACGAAAGGCATTTCAAAAGGATATATACACGTGCTAACGCGAACGTGTGCTGAACATGCTTACGTGCGTGCGTGCGTGCGTGCGTGCGTGCGTGCATGTAATGCAGAGCGAAGTTAACATCGCTCTAACCCGGACCTGGTTAATTATGTTCGGTGATGCCCAGTTTCTCTTTAATATAAACTATAGTTTCGTTGGTGTCATTAGTACTCGATCAAAAGGCTAGCTACACAAGAATAACCATGCATTTTAACGCACCCGCGGCGCACCCCGTCCCCTTTACTGCTCCAGCCTCATTTGCTGTATACCATTGTCCTGTCAATTATGCTTGTGTGGTGTGGGTCATTTTCGATTGGCGTCCCGTCAAATTATGCGTGTGAGGTTATTTTCTTTCTTATTCATTTCCTACACCTCGACACCATTTCACCGTTCCCTTAATGTCGGTGTACGAAGTAAACAGGCAAACAGTGTTTATTCCTAATGCCGCGGAGAGAAGAAAACAGTCCCGCCTTATTTTATTCGGCCGTAAACGTACAAGGTAGCAATATAAAAATTCTTAACATCGACATTTATTCACTGCAGCCATAATTAACAACAAAAGTACAATATATCACAAATCCTTTAAAGTGATGAGAACTATGTAAAAGCAATATATCCAGAACTGCCAATTAGTTTATTAAAGTGCTACAAGGGCTTCCAAACTTTTGAGCAAAATCGTTTAGGACCGGAAACGCTGACGACATCGGGGTATCTTGTTAGAGTATTTGCGCGCGGCACAAACCTTTGTATGCTATCCTAAATCAAAAGGTCTATTAAGCTTTTAGTGTCAGATGCAGCACTGTTACATGCATTGGTGCATGCGACTAACTACCTATTTGCTAACAGGAAGCGCACTGGAACTGAAGTGGAAAGTGCCATATGTGTCGCAATTGTAACAGACTAGCACCAAAGTTGCAGTGGTGTTGTCCGTGGTATCTTCAGTGCTCCTTGAAAATATTTGCCTGGGAGCGTTTCTCTATTTCTTTTTTTTTTCTAGATGATATGCCGCCGGTGACGTTGAAATTCGTGAAACATACACAGGTCCATAACGAAAGGGAAGGGGTCAAGGGCTCCTTCTTTATTTCTTAGGAACAACTTAATGAGCAAACAGACAATGAAGCCTTGGGAGGCACAGGGAAGTTACTTGTGGTATTGTAATTGGGGAGAAAGTAGAAAGGAATTAAAGTGGACGTGACGCCTCCTGGCAAGAAAGTGCGTTCCACGCACGCCGCCTTGGCCATGAGTGGCGCTGCCTAACACTCCCAGGATAATACGTACATAAATACACAATAAAGTGGACGGGGGGACGGCCGCCTTCGTAGCTCAGTTGGTAGAGCATCGGACGCGACATCCGAAGGTCGTGGGTTCGGGTCCCACCGAAGGCAGGGTTTGTCTTTTCGTCCACTTTAATTCCTTTCTACTTTCTCCCCAATTACAATACCAGAAGTAACTTCCCCTGTGCCTCCCAAGGCTTCATTGTCTGTTTGCTCATTAAGATACACAGGTCCATGTGAGGCGTTATATGTTCACTTTATTTTGCCTCATGATTAATTTTCAATTTTAGAAATCAAATTTAACGTTTATGTAACGACACGTCCAATTTTCGAAATGTAACTGGAACGCGTTCCTTTTCTATTAAAGAAACTTGTAACGGGAACTCGTTGCAAAATTCTGAAGGAACGAGGAACGAGTTTCCGTTCCTGTTTTGGAGGAACGTGTACAACACTGTATATATATATATATATATATATATATATATATATATATATATATATATATATATATATATATATAACGTGGTTGTTGAACCACAGGTTGGCCACTTCAGTTGGGTAGAAAACGACGTGAGCCAGCTTGGCTGGGTCATCCCACCTTTTATTCACCTAACGCTTTCGTAGTCCACCAGCCAATCTTCAACGTCACGATCGCCGGTGCCACTGAATACTGGGGGGTCGCGCTGTGGGAAAGCACCAGAGCACACGACAGAAGGGGCGGTCGGAGCTGCAGGGTCCAGCGTCCTCGGCCATTTCGGAAGCAGATGGCAGTGTGCGGCTGCGAAGCTCCAGGACGCCGAAGAGGGACTACCCAGAACACGTCCACCAATTGAAACAAAGCGTGTTCTAGCGATACTTGAAGACGCCGCGATTGAGTAAGCCTACTCAGCTTTGTTTCAATATATATATATATATATATATATATATATATATATATATATATATATATATATATATATATATATATATATATATATATATATATATATTGTTGCGGAGGGGGTGCTCCAAACTGGTGTTGCCGAGTTGTGTTATAAAGTACGACGCAATGTGGGAGGGCGGCTTGTGTTTATTTCGACATGCCCCAGCCAGGTCTCGGGTATGTCGAAACAGTAACACCGCCGCGGCGTCGTGGGTGGTGTCATTAGACAGTCATCAGTGTCGTCACCATCTTATCGTTCCGGTGACGGAGTACTTGGACCGGTGTACAAGACACTACCATGGCCTTGTGGTCTGAGTAGTATGTGGATACATACACATCTCGCACAATGTATGGGTCGGTGGTGAATACGAGATTGATGGACGTACATCTCGACGTGATGGCCTCACTGGGTGTCTTCAATTGGAGATTGAACTCGGCACGCATGGCGGCGAGGAAGGATGGGCTAGGTGGCGCGTGCGTTCGTGCGCCTAGTGCTGCTACTGTGACGCCACGCATCTGGGAGCATGCTTTCGCCAGCCCAGCAAAGAAACGCGGCGACGGGGTCGCACGTCGCTGCAGGTAGCTGCAGCATAGCGGAGCGCGAGCCAACTGCCGCTGCGGCGAGTGTTGGTGCCGGCCTCACTTCCGGTGGAATAGGTCACGTGCTTTCCGGGCACGGCTTTTGCTATGGTCCCTAGCATACTGGCTTGTCTACCGTCCGCGCGCCGGGATGTATGGAGAGGGGTTGACGCTTTTTAAATGATCCCGCAGAGGGCGCTGCGCACATTCGGATTGCCGCCTGCTCGTTGCTCTCTCCCTCAGGCCTCCTTGTCCGCTGTGCTTTGTGGTGCTGCCAGTGCTGCTGCTACTCGTCCGCTGTGTTGATGACTTCTGCGACGGCGTGCTTGTTGAACCATGTGGACCTCATCACGAATATCTTTGTTCCTTTGTGCTGCGAGGAGTATGCCTTATATTGTGTATTTAGGCAGTCTCTTGGAGGAAACAAAATGTCCACGCGAAAGCGCGACAGCACGTGTTTTGTACCGGGTTGTAACAGCGGCTGCCGTTCCTGCAAGTCAAAGTTCTCCTTATTGCAGCTATGGGCGCAAAACATAAAGCGCGGTGAAAAGATGTTGGACGACGCGTGTGTTGTTTGCGAGAGGTATTTTGAGCCCTCGTTCATCGAGCGCACCTTCAAATTAGTCATTCAAGGCAAGGCGGAAGAGATTCCATGGGACGTACCTCTCCTTGCCAAGGATGCTGTGCCGACTGTTTTTCCGGACGCTCCAAAGTAGTTACCTCAGCCCTTCCCTCACGGCGGAGAAGCGAAATGCAGTGGAAGGCGATGACGCTTCAAAATTCACGTCGCATTTTGACAATGGAGGTTTGATGTACCCTTCGGGCCCTCTCAAGAATGTTATAACTCTATTGGAAGAGAGTTTCACAACCTTTTTCAGCATGAACAAAGTACTCTCGACTTCGCTGT
>JABSTT010004477.1:0-10000 GCA_013339685.2 Hyalomma asiaticum
AGGCCTTTCTCAGGAGCCTGACGCTGCTGCTTCCTCACGAGTACGCGGTAGCGGATAACCACCCGCCAACATGACTCTAGTTTATCTTCGAGACCACTTCAATATGTTCGAGTACGAGCAGTGGCTTATGCGAAGAAGACAAAGATACACGTCTTCGGGTCACCGGAGTTAAGAGTCCACCAGCTGAAGCTATCTGCCGGGAACACAATCCTCGTTCCCACGTCATTCTACCATGACCTTACCCATCATTCAGAGTCATCGGTGATGCACAACCTGCCGTGGCTCGGAACGAACATCGCCAATTTCGTGTGGGGCCTTCTGGTCGGCAACCTTTCGTGGACGAAGGCAACCTCGAACAATCTCGTGGACATGCGCCAATGCCTGCGGCAGTCGCACTCGCGGCCCGGCGCGCTATCTCCTCGGAGCGTCAACGTAGTGTTGGCGCTGAGGTCCCTGCTGAACAGCATGGACCAGACGAGCCTGTACGTGCCGCGTACATTGGACGCTCGTTGGAGACTTTCGCACGGGCAGTTCTTCTTCCTGCGCATGGTTGAGAGGTCCTGGTGCGACAGGGACCACAGCTCGCTCAGGACGGTCGAGTGGACCGAGATGAACTCCGCGTTGGATCTGACGCCCGAGTTTGGCGAAGCGTTCCACTGCCAGACGCCGTCAATGCAACGCGGGAACTGCTTTGCGTGACGCGCTGCGGGTTTAGGATAGCTGCAGGCGTACACGTGGGAGCCTCGCCAATAAATAAGAAAAAGAAGACATAAAAGAAGACAGCAGAGTTGATCACAGAACAAACAGCGGTTAATGTTATACTTAATTGCTGCCATTAATATAAAGAAAGATGGACACGGATGGGTCACCCTGTGCCTGGTACAGCTAGCCGTCAGTGATAGTGGTCAAATGATGCCAAGCATGGTGAACGCAACGAAGGGGCCACTGAGAGTTTGGTACGGGTGAAGAAATTAAGAAATTTCCTCACCCATACCAAACTCTCAGCGCCTAAACGCCTAAACGTGGCATCCACATGAATTCCAAACGGCATCTTATATCTCTATTTGCAGCGGAGCTGCGGTCCTCAAAGAGACCACCACCTATATCCTATATTGCGGAAGGTCGCGGTTTCAAATCCAGCCAGTTATGCGCGTTTGAGCGTCTCGATGCATGTCTTAACCTGCGCGGCAAGCGCTATCTTGCTAGCTATATTTTCGCAGTAGGTACGGCCACATTTGTGACCAGCAGTCCTGTATTGAGCACATCAGTTAATGTCGATTAAGTATCATCAGTTAGTACCATTGGTAAATGAACCGTTAGGATAAACTTGCTCGCCTCAATTGTATACCACCACCAACTGGGACCGCTTCCACCTCTTCAAGAGGATTATTTTTCCGACTTTCATCTCTGTCCGAGGAATAAGGGTACGCGCCACAGGTGAGTTTGTTATTATTAATCGTGACGTGAGTAACCAGCATGTCGATATGTTAGTGAAGCTGCCAGTGACGTCAGTGACACTTTCTGTATAATCTAGAGAAGAGACGCGAGTTTTTGATTGGTTTTTCACCGATTTCTTATAGTTTTGTTATTTTTTGGAGCGTTTCATATCGGGGTCACGGTATCGAAGTCAACCTTCCAACGATACACGTTTGGCTGCGCTATAAAAGTGGAGTCTGCCGCGCTTGACAGGGAAATCAATGGGAAATGCTTTCGTCGTGCATGTAACAAAACCGAGCTGGTAATAACTGGGGCGAAAGTCGAACTGAATTAACGTTTGGAGAACTTGGTGTAACATTACATGAAGGAACACTAACCTAAAGTGAGCCCCGCCACGGTGGTCTAGTGGCTATGGTACTCGGCTCCTGATCCGAGGGTCGCAGGATCGATTCCCGGCCGTGGCGGCTACATTGCGATGGAGGCGAAATGTTGAGACCAGTGTGCTGTGCGATGTCAGTGCACGTTAAAGAACCCAGGTGGTCGAAATTTCCGGAGCCCTCCACTACGGCGTCTCTCATAATCAGAGCTGGTTTTGGGACGTTAAACCCCACAAAACAACAATAACCTAAAGTGACACGAGAAATGGAAAAAAAAAGAAAAGGAAAAGAAAAAAGGTCTGGGCGTGTACCGTTGTATCTCTAGTACTTGTATGCACGAATTTTGGATATATTGCTCATAAAAACAAAAACTTCAATACATCAGAGGCGTGAGTTCTGGCCGCATCACTGTATAAAGCGACGACCTAGCATCACGTTGCTCAAAATTTGCAACACACGCTTTAAAAACAGTAAAAAGAAAAAAAAAAACGAGTGAAAGAAGGAAGAAGAGATGCATAATCCCAGAGCCGGTGCCACATGCCACTTTTGTGCTGCCATCTGTGAACGCCATTACAAAACATTGGAAACGCGCCAAAAATCAACCGTGCGGAGCCACTGTGGCAATGGGGATCTCGGAGGATGTGGCCTTGTTGCTTCTGGCGCGGCGAAGCTCTAGTGAGTTTGCAGCGAAGATGCCGAACAACCGCGAAGGTGCGACGGCATGAGACGTCGGCACGCTTTTCCTCATATTGTAAAGGAGAGGCCTCTATATCTTCTAGCAAAGGATCTATGTTGTTTTACAGTGCACGAATGCCGTTCGTGATCAGTTAGGTGCTTAAACGCACGTTCTGCACACTTGTTACGTGATGTGGCTGTTTTGCTTTTTGCTTCTTTTTTTAACACGACAATGTTTTATGCCGCTCTCTACGAAGAATTGCCAAGCCTGGCTTTCGTCACAGAAATGGCGCCAGTGGAATAACACACGCCTTTCTGCCCCATTTCTTCCATACAAACCAGGTTTTGACAACGCCTCATATACTTCGTCTCACAAGCTGGTTGCAGCAGGGTGAAAGCTACGAGCCGCGCGGCGGCACTGTACCCGATGCTGCGCCAAATAGTGGTCTCATTGCACGCTACGTCGCATGGTCTAACTAGTACAATAGGTATTGTTGAGCGCACTGATGTAATTTATAGGACTTTTTATGAAGCGTTCATCTCGATTATATTAAGCTCCTTGGCTTTACTATTACAATTTCTTTTTCATAGCGAAGCTGTTTAAACTGAAGTCCTTGCATAACCGCCGGGACTTTAGTTTAAGACATCTCTATCGCAGTCCGCCTACCAAGCGAAGCTCCACCGAGCTATGAGTAACCTCGCGTTGCCATAGTTACGAGGAACAGCTGTGCATAGGTAGTCAGAGCCGCGCTCCACTCCGCCGAGCCGCGCCGACGTCGCTATAGCCCCATAAAATTCAAACTTGGTTAGAGTATGTAGTCGTCACTCAAATGACAACGTACGATGACGCCACGATTAGTCACGTGTCCCCAGCAAATTCAATTTTGTTTTCAGCATAGTCGTCACTTACATGAACACGTAGGATTAAGTCACAACTAGTCATGTGTCTCCGCCAAATTCAAACTTGCAAAGCCAGGACAAGCTAGGTGACCACGAGCTCCGCTGTAACTCAGCTTTGCGTGAGTCAGTGCAAACTGTACTATTTATTTATTTATTTATTTATTTATTTATTTATTTATTTATTTATTTATTTATTTATTTTAATTTTGCTTTCCACGAGACGCTGAGACACCTGCGGAACGGGCGCTCAACCGATTAGGCCACGGCTCATAATACGCGCGTATTAACATAACGCGACGAAGCTTGTCTTCCTGATCGGCCCCGATCTCGCCAGCCTTCCCAGTGCTATAGCAAACTTGTGAGACAGAGCATAGAAAAACGAGGCGTTGGTTTAGGCAAATTATATATGTTTTTAGAACAAGCGGGAAGGATTTAGGGCAATTACACCCTACCACAGCCGCTACATGGATGGTTCCAACGGAGAAATGTCGGAATTGTTTTCTATCGTGATTCCGTGCTACTTACCAAGAGAGAAGCACCGCTCTCCCATATTAGGATGCCACTGCCCTAAATCGTAAACTCACTTGTTCTAAACACATCTGCTCAGCAAATTTCTTTACTGGTGCAGCTGTGGCACCTGTTCCGTAGCAGCGTCACGGCCACTACATAGATTTCTTTAGAATAAACATGACCCAAAAGTGTCCCAAAACCACCTATGATTGTGAGAGACGCCGTAGCGGAGAGCTCCGGAAATTTTGACCACCTAGGGTTCTTTGACGTGCACTGACGCCGCACGGCACACGGATCTCAACATTTCGCCTCCATCGAAATGCAGCCGCCGCTGCGGGGATTCGATCCCGCGACCCTCAGATCAGCAGCCGAGTGCCATAACCACTAGAGCACCGCGGCGAGGCTCCTATACGAAAGAGGGATTGGTTTGTGCGCTTACGAGCCTCGGTAACGTGCAGCAAGCAATATCCGCCCGACATCGCGTGCAACAAAACCTAACTAACCGCACCTAGCGCTACAGCGATGTTACTATATTTATATGTACTACTCATTCGAAGCCACTTCTTCCCTTGAACGTGCGCGGATTCCGGATGCAGAAAGACGCGCATGCGCTCTCGTTAATGTTCTTACGTCTGTGACGAAATCAACCACAGACTCCGGTTCCCTACCGTTGCAGTGACGCCGTCTCACTGCCCCTGGAAGAATGATGAATGTTCAGGCTTAGACAAACATCGACTTGATCACTTTTAACGCCTCAGATGATGCACCGCCAATGTTATTCATCAAGTTGAAGGCGGCCCTGGAACGCGAATTACGCACGTTTCTCTTACTGCACGTTTGCTTGATGCGGGACTCAACGATGACTGTAACGCCAGTGGGATATGGCGAAGTCGGAGCGCATTGTATCTCATACTGGTGTCACACAGGCTCCTCGAAGGCCTCGATAGTCTATCGAGCTCGATAGACTATCGACTGGACGGCCATTGAAACCGCCCGTGTAGCAGCTCAAACGTGACTTTTGAGTCGATGGTCCGTTGGTTCGAAGGCCTTCGAAGCGCCCGTGTGACACCACCATTAATTTTTACTTGAAATCAATCAGCTTTCGCGCCTAGTGCAGCTTCGTACATTAACAGTTTCTGCGAGTGAATGTTACGGTGCGAGTTGGTTACACTGCTGATTCTAATAGGCCGGGAATGGTCGGGAATTAAAGAAATACTCGTCGCACATACTTACAATGCACTGACTGTAATGAATTTTAGGAAGAAAGCTTGTTTGATGCTTGCTAAAGCACTTAAACTTGCGAGCATACTTTAACGTTCGTACTTATGCACTTTAGTGCTAAAGCACAAAATCATGTAAACAACGCGCCAAAGCAACGTGCTAAAGCAACGTGCTAAAGCAGTGTGCTAAAACATTAAAGCACATAAATTTGCGCGTTCCAGGAGCGCTGTGCAGGAGCGCTGTGTGGTCCACGTGGTTGCTGTAGGCTAAGGCAACGACGCCGTCGAAAAGTGCTGTAACCATCGTGGTAGGAAGGCCTCAATGGACAGCACGGTTACGGTACCGCAAGATGTAAGCCCCTTTTTGATTGCGAGCAGCGAACGCGTCTTTGGGTGACTGGAATGCGAAATGGGATGCCAGTATTTGTTGTCTGCTTTTATTTTGAATTTGTAAGTCGAATAAGCTTTGCTTGCCCGCGTCAATCTTCAAAATTTCTTTCCCATTTAGAGGCAATGCGAGAAACACGTTTCAATGCGAAACTCGGCAAGCAAGATTTGGTTTCAGAGGCCTTTAAGCAATACGTAGCTTGCCAATGACCCTTAACAAATTCTGGAAAGAAAGCTTGCCATAGCAGGTACAATGCTAGTGAAAGCGTCGTATAGGGAATTGCGTGTAACGCAGCGGCGTCTGTTCTGGGCGAGCGTGACGCAATTAGTCGTAGGCTAGCCACAGCGCGGCCTCTGAGATCGACGCCTGCTTGTGAATGATGCTCAGGTACAGTCTCGAGGCGACTACACCGGTATAAACCTGATTAATTATCTCTAATTAATTATCTATAAGGCTTTACCTCCCGGTTAAGAAAGCCTGACGCAGTGCGTTTGTACTATACATTATGAATGCGTAGCAGCAGTCAGAAGACACGAGGGACGGCTGATAACCTTGGACTTTCTGGGTTCCAACGAGGCTATGAAGACCTCATCATTAAGCACACTTTTCTTTTAAATCTGAACGTTGAGGCTCGTGTGATGTGCGATGTCAGTGCACGTTAAAGAACCCCAGGTGGTCAAAATTTCCGGAGCCCTCCACTACGGAGTCTCTCATAATCAAAGCTGGTTTTGGGACGTTAAACCTCACATAACAACAACATAACATAACAACTTTTAAATCTGTGTGGCCACAATGTTTCCTTCTACAGCGTTAAATTTCGGTGGCTATAGTGCTTGCGAAGCATTAAGATCAAAGATGACGTGTAGAATGAAGTCAGTACTGACACATGCGCGCGATAAATGTTGGGTAGCGTACGCGATCGACATTTAACGAGGTGCATATTGAGAAATGTCAAGACTCACACAACGCCTCAGTGCAACAAAAGGTAGCGGCGTGCCGCATTCCTTTGGAGGCGCTATGGTGGAGGCCCGGTGTAGTGTGCGATATCAGTGCACGTTAAAGAACCTCACGTGATCAAAATTTCCGGAGCCCTGCACTGCGGTATTTCTCGTAATTATATGGGGCATTTCGGATGCAAAACCGCTGACATTTATGATCTGAACCGCTACGAAAAGCATTCTTGTAAGTGCTCACTAATCCGCACAAGGAGGCAGTCGGTGGCAGGCTAGAAAACTGCAATATAGAACCGAGAACAATAATGCAGCAAAACGTTTCCAGTATTAATTTCTATGGAAAGTCAAACAAAAGATAGCATTTGCTATACCCACAAAATATATAGCAGCTCAATGGTCCTTAACATCATTCCGAATATCCTAGCAAAGGCTACGCGACCATTTGGACATAAAAGAGCAGTAACAGTGCGACAGAGTGCTCTTCTCCGGCAATTGCGCGTCAACACACGAAAAACTAAACAGCAGTCGCTCCGCAAACGGTGTACACTCCCCAATAGTTACTTATTTTCTCTAACATGGCGCCCAGTTATCAGGAACGTCAAGATGGCGGCGCAAGGGCAACTATAGGAGGCGAAAGAGAATACGTACGGACATATTTCTCACAGTGGTCCCGGCAACACGTTCAGCATTGCAGGAGAGCTGTGCCGCAAAACCGGTATAGCTGTATGCACGCGAGATCGCGTAATACAGTGGAGCGAACGGCGGTAGCTGCAGTTGCTGTGCGGTGGCCGCCCTGCTTTACTGCACACAGCGGTGGCCGAGCAATGCGCGCTGAACATTTGTGTATTCCGTACGCCGAGCTCCAAAAGCAGCTGTGCGTGCAACGCGTGAGGAAGAGAGTGAGAGAAAGACAGGCTTGGACGACGCGAATCAAACAGATGAAATAATAACAATAAAGGCCACGTGATGCGAAGCACAGAGAAACTGCGGACTGTATATGCGCGGCGCGAGGTTCATTGAACCCGGCAGACCAGAACAAAGAGAAAGAAAGGTTAGGACTCGTTGTTTCGAGCGAAGGCTGTCGCCACGAAAAGCGTCGGTTGTCAATCTCGGTTAAGTTGCTCGAAGAACAGCGACACCATATGCATACATCTCCACTGCTACCGCCTACGAACGCTTGCTTCTTCTCTTCATTTTGTTTAAAATTTTTGAAGCCGGCGGGGAATGCGAGGAATGCTCTGTGCTTAAAGATGTGCTTCAGTAATACTTAGCTATATGGCCTAGGCCGAAGTATTATCTCGATGTTGATGTACGCGTGAAAAGCCGCAACATCTTTATTAAAGAATCGCTTAGCCATTGGCAATAATGCTTAATAGATGAGGTAGACAAAGTGACACTTCACAGAAACAAAGTCGCGGATATATTGATTTACTGCAGGAACTGCAAGAACACTTGTGAACAGTTCACTCATGCTAGTGCGTTCTTTGCACACCATAACTTTCCCTTTGGTTGTTCTCTTTTTCTGCTCTTTCATCCTCTGTCTTATTTATTACTGCCCTCTTCTCCTCCCCATGTCTAAGGCAGCCAATAGAGAACGCGCTTGGTTAGCGCCTGGTCTTTCTCCTTCTGTCTCTTCTATTCTTTGAAGAGGTCGTGCAAGAACTCCAAAAGGCCCGAAATTTTTCGATATTACTGGAACATGGCCCTTTAAATCGCCAACTTTTCGTACTAAAGGACACAGTGAAGATGCGGGGAAAGGATCGGCATAGCACTGTCTAGCCAAGAAGAGTCATATTATAGTAATTTTAAATTCAGTCACGAACCAACAAACGACGAAATCGACATTTCGACGAGTAGAACCTTATTCAGGAATCACTGAAGGGACTAGGCTACCGGCGCATTTTTTTTGTACTCTTCAATAAAGAACAAAGTGATCTCGCACGGGTGGAAGATTGCCGCTTATTCTGTTCAGGACGTTGTCCATACGTTGAATGATGCTATTCAATTCAACGTGCCTCAGTGAACTGTTTATCAACAGGTCGCACTTGATGTCGTTTTTGCTGTTTGAACCGCCTCTGTAAATTTTTCAAGCTCACCTACACAAACGAAGTCGCAATATGCATATGCTGTCGTACGTACAGGGCACCAGGAAGCTTTCGTGAGGGCAGGGTAATTCTGCGAACTATTCGTTTGTAAAACTACGCATTCTCTGCGATTAAAACGCGATACTCGGACACCGTGACGGCCGGCGGCGCATTTTCCGCTACTGGAGTGCTCTGGATGATCACAGAGGAACAAAATGAACCAGAATGCATCGAAAGGTCTCTCGCTTTGACTGTGTACAACAATGGACCAGCTAGGTGTCCCCAGTGCAAAATGATGGCGCGGGAAGCGTCAGTAGCCGTGTGCTCCGAGCAACAGGTTTCATTCGCTGGACACTGGACATTAAAAGCGGGAAATTTGGGTATATAACCCTAGAGCTGAAACGAACTTGTGGTAAGGTTCGGTGTGTAGATAAGACTGCGCAGTTGGTGGCACTAAACTGCATCGCAAAAAAAAGCACAAGCAAGAGGAAGCGCGCACACATGTATACGAAGGAAATTATATAAAGTTCCGGCATTACATGTAAAGATCATAACGATTTTAAAACAGTGAGACACACTGCAACATCTTTTTGGAAGGTCAGAGAGCGAGTGTCAACTCGGCACGCATGTGTGTCAGTATAGCGCGAGCTCTCTCAGACACGAAGCACGCTGCGTGTAGCGTTGATGCTGGATACTCGGACAGTGATTAAATTCTTCTCCAAGGGAAGGGTTTCTTCAAGTTTCATAGGGTAACATTTGGATGGTGCGCAAGCGGAAGCTTCCCCTTCCTAATGCACCATTATTGAGAGGGCGAAACTGTTTCGCCTAGGATGAGACAGAATTAAGTATGAACCCCGTAGAGAAGAGTGCTATCCACGAATATCATGGATACAAAAGAGCGGACGGTTTCTTGAAGGGCGTAGAACAGTCTGTGGTTCTTTAAAGTGCAGCGAAATCGCAGAGCACAAAGGCCACTACCATTCTTCCCTATGTATACATTCTTGCCTATGTATACATAGGAATGTGAGCGTCACGGCCGGGATCGAACCTGCGTCTTTCAGGTCAGCATCCGAGAGCCGTAACCACTGGATCACCGCGGCGGCCTTCGGTCGCTGCTTTTTTTTCGACGGTGGTGAGCTACAAGAACTTTCAAACACCAGCGCGTAACTAATGTAACGGAATGTAATGAGAAAGGTAACAAAACTAGTCCCTCTGGTCTTTCAATGAATGTAACGAAACGAACCTCAGGTGCTCATAGTCATCAGGGGCCCTTGACTACGACATGCCTGAAAGCCAAAAGTTCCTGTTCTGTTAAGAACGTAACGCGTTCACACTTACGGTTCGAATCGCCGCGACGGAAGGAGTACGGTGACAGCAGCCGGCGCCGTGATGCGGAGGACTGATCAGATCCGACGCACGACGGCAGGGATGATGAGGTCGGAGGTGCTCCCGGTAC
>JABSTT010004477.1:15000-22158 GCA_013339685.2 Hyalomma asiaticum
CGATTTGCGATCGAAAATTATCATAATGCAAAGTCCAAGATGGATCAGCTCGGTTGGACTAACGTGTACAACAGAAGAAATTCGAATAAAATTACAAACGCACCTGATATGTGGTAATTACATATATAGCTCTACAACACAGTATTCGCATGGAGCCTCAATACCTACGTAGAAAGTGACTGTGTAGTTCCACTTTCGTCCACTTTCTATCAATGCAGCGCTATGGATCGGCTCGATCGCGACCAAAATTACCCCAGTTACAGAGGTCGTGTTAGGTAACATGCACTCTGCTGATTCAATACAATTAGCTGATCTGAAGCACCTATATAAGCATAACGGACTACTACTCTCTGGTCGTCATGGTGAATTGGCCAGAGATAACTGAACCAATGTCGAGAAGAATGCTTACCTAAACGTACGTGTGATGCTGTAGAACACCGGCAATTAAGCAAACGAGATGTCAACACACAAGCAGGCGCGATACGATTTTTCACTCGCCGCAATACCAACGCACATTCGAGGCCGTCAGACAAAGCGCGAAAGGTGCGGGGTAATAATTTCAACTAGATAATAGGGAGTTTGAGAATTGGGGCCCCGAGGAGCTTGGGGACCCAAGAAGCTTGCGACCCGCCAGGGCGCATGCGCAGAACCATCTGCGCATGCGCCCTGGCGGATTGCAAGCTTCTTGGGTCCCCAAGCTCCTTGGGGCCCCAATTCTCAAACTCCCTATTGACTTAAATACAGCACGCTAGTCGCGAAAAAAAAAAAAATGAAAGGCAATCAAGAAGCGAAATCACGGACGACGCACAAGGAGCCTTCGGCGTGGGGTACGGACACTTATGCACGATGATCGAGTGACAAACATCTCAGCGCGAGTACGTACAAAGTTAAATGACAGTGTCTCAATTACGTGTTCGTTGAACGATGAGCCAAACTTGATGTCGTCTATCCTAGGCGTTATTCATCAGTGCACTCAAAACAACAGCGCTTGCTGCGCCGCCGCCAGTGCAGCTGTAGAACGGCCGCCGCCTCTTCCCGGGCCTGCTAAAGGCCATTCAGGCAGCGCGGCCATGTGATCAAACATAGCCCCGCCCGCGTGCCGCTGCTGCAAACGGTCTATATCGAGAATAGACGCATAGGATGTGCTGTAGAGTCTCCTCGCTACTACAGGCGTCTCAAAGAGCGTCGTCGGCCATTCCAACGCGAAGTGAAAAAGATTTCATGAATACCACACAGAAGAGTGGCTTCTCTTAAGGAGAGCCCAGTCGGCATACAGACGTGCATCAAGGACGACAAATAGTGTTGCCGATTGGTCCGATTTCTTTAGCAGTTCGGTGTGCTCCAGAGAGAGAGAGAGAGAGGAGAGAGCGAGCGCGCTATGTCCTGCGCAAGCCCTCGAAGTATATGCTAGCATGCGTCGGACCTTGAAAGTGGAATAGTTCCTTTCAGTGTGCCTTCAAGAGCTCACCGAGCAGCACTGTCGGCCTGTTCATTTCCGATGACGCTGCAGTGACTTGGCGACCACTGAAACGTCACGTGGCGTCACATCTGCAGCGACGTATGGAGGAGACATCTAATGTTGAATAGCAGTGCTTCGTATGGTTCGCGACACGGTAGTGATAGCAAAGACTGTAGGGCTGCCTTAGAGTTGAGGAAGATTGGTCATTGTTTCGTTGTTCCCCGCGAGACTACACGAAATGCAGCGCATGGAGACGCTAGTTCCGCAGCCGTCGGCGCTGTTGGGTGGTCTGTCTTGAAGCCGAAAGTGGATTTTCGCTATCTTAAGCAAGGATAAATTCAAGAAATAAATTGCTCAGGCATCCTACATACAGAAGTTATGTTTTGTACGAACGTTCCCTTTGTTCAATTCTTGATTCTCTCCGAAAATTTTAGAGCTAGAGAAGCAGGGCAATCTTGTTCACTTATGGTTTTTGACATAGCTTCTCTATAGTGTGTCAATTTTCCTGTAGTGCTTGCACACGATAGCGTCGTTATACCATGACCTCTTTAAAAAGGGAAGTGGAATTAAAGCCGCAGCTGGTAGACCGCACATATAGGCCGCTCGTGTGAGCGCGCGCGCGTGTGTGTGTATGTACAAGAAGTTTAAGTTAATTTGCAGCACCGTGTTAAAAATACAAAAAAAGCGCGGGCGCGTCACGGGTTACAGCCAGATTTGCAATATTCACTGTCGTCTCTACCAACTCAGACCATTATTGAAAGCAATCTCGGGTAATTCATTCATACAAGTCTTTTAGCCAGCTTTTAAACGGTTGCTTTAAACGCAATATTGCTAATGGTGAAGCTGTAAAACACGTTAATTAATGTACAACTAATGTATTTCGATGATAAGTAGTATAATATTTCTTTTTTACTTTTTATGGGCCTCTTAGAAAGTGTCCAGATTTGAAAATGTGCCACGTGACTAGCGGTTCCGCGCAGCGCCCTTTACGCCCTCAGATATGGTAAGTACGAACCATCGATGATGCATGCAGACCGCAGGCACGGAATAACGTGCCTTACAACTTCACAACTTAACATGTCGCCCTTAAAGCAACCGTTTGAAAGTTGGCTAAACAATCAATATGAATTAATTACCTAAGGCCATATTAAAAACAAAACACTCTGAGATGGCCAAGGCGACAGTGAATAAGTGTGCTGCATCTCTGTAACGCGTACGTTGATTTGTTTTTAAATGGTGGTGCAAACGAGGTGAAACACCATGTATATATGTATGTATGTTTTTCGCACGAATTACAGTTATTTGTAATTTGCAGAATTCCCCCTACCCCCGCCCCATGACCCCATGAAAGACATTTGTAAAGAGGCACTACCTGTTCAGGTAACGCACGCAATTACTTTAACGACATGATAAAACGAGGCTATCGTGAGGCGGGCCGTGGTGGTCAGTTTGAGCACTTGAAGTCTTGCTCTTGCATGGCTAATTCCTACTTGTTGTTATGTGGGGTTTAACGTCCCAAAACCAGTTCTGATTATCAGAGACGCCGTAGTGAGGGCTCCGTTAATTTGGACCACCTGGGGTTCTTTAACGTGCACTTACATCGTACAGCACACGGGCCTCAACATTTCGCCTCCATCGGAATGCAGCCGCCGCAGCCGGGATTCGATCCCGCAACCCTAGGATCAGCAGCCGAGTACCATAGCCACTAGACCACCGTGGCGGGGCAATTCCTACTTCACAAAACTACGTGATGTGGAACGCTATACTAAACTGGATAACGAAATTTTAAGAATCAATTACATATCTTAAAGGGACAATTAACATCCACGGATTTGTAACACTGGTGTATGGATGTAATAGTAGCCCTATTAACACATCTGACGCACTTCTAGTGGTTTCAAGAAAAAGGAAAAGAGATTCAGAACGAGAAAATGGACAACAGGGCGGTAACGATGCTGGTTGCTGCAGTAAAAGGACGTTACAAAGAGTAAGAACACAATGTATTTAACAGAGCAGAACATATGGCAGAAAGCTCGGGTAGTTTCGGTCATGACACGTGGTAAGGTAGTTATGGTGCTCGGCTGCCGACCCAAAAGAAGCAGATTCGATCTTGGCCTCTGATGTCGCGCCTCGATGGAAGTGAAATGACCGAGGCTGATGTGTGCTGTGCGACGTCAATGGACGGCTTAAGGAACAACAGTCGAAAATTTTGGACCACATCCATTGCTCCAGAACAGAACCAGAACCTTTTTTTTTGGCATCAGTATTTGACTGGTGTATCCAGAATTTTAGATCCAGTAATTGACGAAGCTGGGGCTAGTTGGTTGTACTTTGACATATTCAACTAGCCCAGCTTTGGGGCAATGAATCCTTCAGATATTTGGGACGCTTTATGGGACAATTCAGATTTTCTAATTTCATTTAGACAGAATTGCGAAACGGAACTGATTTATCGCGCACAATAATTGCGCTAGCTTGCATTTATATACGCGTTGCACGGTTACAGTTTCTTTACAAGGTTGCTGTGGACAAAAAATCCGCAATTCGGAACGATGTATAGCAGAAGCGCAATCAAGCGTCATTAAATAAGTGAAAAACACTGTAACCTACATTGACCAAATTTAATTTTCGATAGAAATACGGGAAATGCAGCAAGATGGAGGGCCTGAGAAAAAAGAAAATGTGCAAGGACGGGTCAGGAACTGCAACATAGTTTGCTACTCAAGCGTACTCGCATAAAAATGTGCGTACCAGAAATCGCGGCAATGTTATACTCTAAGTGACGGGGCTTTACGTGCCAAAACCATATGAGAGACGCCTTAGTGGAGGGGTTCCAAAATTTCGACCACGTGTTGTTCTTTACCGTGTACTCACAACGCACAGTACACGTGCCTCTGACAGTTCTGCCCAATACTGGGGAAGTAGCGTCCTTGTTCAGTAGGTGCATGCGTCATTCGAAGTCGATACCCATGGTATAAAATAAAGCGGATGATTATTTTCACGTGTTTGAAGCTCAGTGTGTTCTCATTTCTGTTGCTCTATCCTGCTAGCTTGTACAGGTGCCGCAGCTATAATTTCCCAACACAGCGCAACAATTTTGGCGAATGTGCCGGCTCAGTTCCGCACAAGCGCAGAGGGTTGCGACTGGATCAATAAAAAAAAAATGACCAGCTATACTTCCTGTAGCATGAAGAACTGAAAAAAAATTCCTAGGGACTGATCGGAATAAATCCCAGTTGTGAGAAAAGGTTTGTCAAGGTCCGGAATCGCGTGAATATCTGTTGTGTATACCTTTGTATAGGATGACTGGCAGACAACATTGTTCTTATTTTTTATCTATTATATTGTTTCCGCGACAACCAACGCTTTATTTTCTATCCTCACCACTACGGTATTCTGTAGATCTTTAATTGAGCTGGGTGAAAGCTGACCTGCTGAAGTATTATGATGCTGAAGTAGCGGCCACTGACCGTGTCAAGGAGGAGAACGCGAAGTAGTCGTTTCGGGAATATTATTACAGATTCCTTGTCCAAAGTCGGATCAAGGAACCCGCGCGGGTCCCGAAATGTCTTTTGTTCATTTAACCTTCACTTTACCATTGACCGCTGCTACATCATTTGCAGACGTTCACTTTCATCAAGGCCTATAATGTGCTACTTCTTGCAGTGCTTATTGTAATGCTTCAAGCGCACAGGGTCGGGATTTGAAGGTGTCCAGTTACACTTGATCACCGTCCACACGACTTAATCAAGGCGATAAATAATAATTGCAAGTACTTTTTTAACTTGCCGAAACCCCGGTGTGATCATGAGGGACGCCGCGGTGCAGGGCTTAGAAAATTCCGACCACCTGGGATTAGTTATTTATGTGCACTGAAAACGCGCAGCGACTTACGGCATTCTTGCTTCCATTCGAGATGCGAGCACCGCGGCAGGACTCGAACCCACGCCCTTCGCTTCAGCAGCTGAGCATCATGACCACTGTGCCACCGCGGTGGATTGCCTCAAGGAGAGTTACGTGATTTTCCTCGTAGAAAACCCGTTTCTGGCATACATCCGGTGTGGCTTGTTCCCATGCCGTTGAGTGGGTTACCACGTTTCCTACCATAAACATGATCTCCACGCAATTTCGCAAAAAAACAAAAAAAGTACATGCCGTGTAACACATTTCAAAGGACGCGCTTCCCTTTGACAACAATGTTATCCTTATTACGTGTTAATGTACGGGCGTGTGCTCGGGCAGTGTGCCTTACATAATGCGTAGCTGTTGTAGGAGGCCGGGTTATACACGTTACTGTGCTATTTCATGCCGATCTGTTTATTCTTGTCTGTCCCGTAACCTCTTATCTAGATGATGCAATATCAGGCCATGAACCCTCTCATCCAGCCAGTCTCTGCAAGTATATATACTTTGGTTGCAACATCCATCCGTAAGTCTAGCTATATGCAGTGCCTAATGCATAAAACATACACGTCAATGAAAATAGCCATTAGCAGCTATTTCTTCGTTTACTTTTGCTTCCTGGTTAACTGCTTGCAGCTATGGAGCAATGCAATGCAAGGTGGCTACGAGACAGCCCAACCACAACGTGTCCTCGCCTACAGTGCTAAGCAAAGAGTTGCTCTATGTTGTCTTTACTTTCCGCTTACGAAATCGCCGCAGGTAAACGGGAACTGTCCAGCCAGAACGGGTTCTTTCCAAATTCACAAAAGTGCGCATGGTGGCTGTGGCGAGCTGCTTTCCTTCCTCCGTACATACAAGCACTGATCTTATTCGTGTCTTTTATGCCTTCGGTATGAATATTTAGCTAGAACACTCCGAGACACACACGCAGGAAGAGCAGCTTTATGTAAGGCGGCCTATCACCGAGCGTTTTGAATGATGTTCTGTGCGATAACAGCGGTGTATTTAATTAGCTGCATAATTCTTTCGTAACTTGTGAATGGAGCACCATTAGTGATACACTTTCAAGGTCTGGTCAATACTACCAATGTATCGGCAGCTCAGAAGAGCACAAGTAAATGAAGAATAAATTACATGTTCTATTTGTTGTATTTTCGTTACCTAACCAAATTATACGTAAGAATCTTTCAGCCTAGGTAAGCAATACTCAAGTTCACACTACTTCTAGAACAATGTTCTTCGGAGTCGAACTTGATGAACATCCAAAAATTAAGTCACATGTATTACAGCAGCATGCTAACGCGGAAAGCAGCGTATGCCATGTGAATCTTGCCAAAAGTCCGCCCTTTCTTTCCTTTCGAAATTTAGTTGTCCCTCTATTACACCTCTACATTTTGTGTAACTTATGTTTGCTTTTTCATGCTTATCTGTAGATTCTGTATAACTTATTTTTCTTTCTTTACCATAGTTTACCATAGCGTTGGTTCTCTTGTGTATGATTTAACAGGAGGTTTCGCTCAGTCTCGCGACTTTGAGACCTCCTTCTGTATCAGCATATATTATACGCGATGTATCACATGCATTTCTAATAAAATAAAATAAAATGAAGCGCGAAATGCTTCGCGAGGTTTAAATCTCAATGCGAAAGTAATGGGACTTTCTTGACAAACGGTTAGAGAAAACGCAGGGTTGGTCGGTTGGCCTGCTGTGCGCCATCATTAAAACTTATACTATACTACTGGCTTTTGCTTACTATGCAGAGTAGTACGCCTATGAAAAAGGGGGGGGACTATCAT
>JABSTT010004478.1:0-22493 GCA_013339685.2 Hyalomma asiaticum
TCTACATACCACAGTCAGCAGAAGCTGCATGATTATCTGGTACCACGCCAACAAACTACCATTAACGTTAAAACATTCAATAGGTTCTTTCTGCCCCAAACTGAATTCAGGTTACGGATTACAGCCACGGGGATAAAGTCAACACATCAAAATGTTTGTGCAAGATTTCGGTAATAGGCTGCACTGGCAAGATCACGGAAGTGCAAGATGGTGGTCAATTGGGCCGGCTGATACAACATATTCTAAATGTAAAAGCGGTTAGGTGGCACTGAAGAGACGGCTGTCCTGTAAATTCCTTTCTTCGCCGGCTGTCAAAGCGATCATGGATGTATATTGCATAAGAGCATTTGCTTAAAGATAGCTCCAGGATGCTTTTCTGCATAGACGAGAACGTTTGGATATAAAGTTTGCGTACTCTATATTCCATTCATACAGAGTAATGTGTTGTATGGCAATGTATGCTAATCTACTTACATTTATTGCGTTCTTGGACCTGGTCCAACAGGTACAGAATCGTTTATTTTTTCGATTTCTTTTTTTATTTTAATGTGAAAACATGCCAAGGTAGGCCACGTTAAAGGCGGTTATATCCCACATCATAACATTGATCTATTGTAAAGGGAGCCATACACACAAGCTTGCGTCTAAGGGCATAGTCCAGTACATATAGAGTGGTCACACGAACTACCGGAAATATAGTCCGTATAAATAGCCCCTATGCACTTGCCTACAAGATGACCATGAGGTATGTTCGTTACCAACAATATATGACGAGGACAAGCAGCCACTGCTCACTGCATATTCGAATATGTGGGCTAAATAATGGCGAGTATCATGCTCTCGCTTTCTGAATATATAATATATATATATATATATATATATATATATATATATATATATATATATATATATATATATATATAAGTTGTTTCTAACAAATAAAGAACGAACCCTTGACCCCTTCCCTTTCGTTATATATATATCTGTGTGTGTGTGTGTGTGTCGTAATCATCAGCCTATCTGAAGTCCACTGCAGGACAAAGGCCTCTCCCAGTGCTCTCTATCCTTGCCTGTCCCGCGCGAGCTGATTCCATTTGATGCCTGCGAATTCCTTAATTTCGTCTTCCCATCTTACTCTCTGTCGTCCGCGGCTACGCTTACACTCGCTTGGTAGCCATTCTGTCGTACTAAATGTCCATGGTTATCTAACCTTCTCATCACGTGGCCTGCCCATGGCAATTTTAACACAAAAGTGTTTTAATCCGGGGTGCACGAAGAAATCAGTGACGTACTTCCTGTAATGGAAGTGGACCTTTCAAAAAATGAACTTGCATTAACACTGAAAAAGTCCCTCCGAGGTGGACTGGAATCCACCTTCAACGGAGATTTGACGAAAGGAGCTGGAAGCTCGGCCGATGCACCACCACAACAGCACTCGTACAAGGAAAAGATAAGCCTTATATGGTCAGTTATTGAAATAGCGCTTTCGAAGCTCTATTTAATTGTCGTCTAGTTAAAGCAAAGGCTTTTAATACAGTAAACTATGGTGTTTAACAAGCAAAATTACTCTTAACACAAAGGGACCGACAACTGAAATTGCGGTTAGATGAAACGTGGCGTAGCCTGGCGGTGAAGCCTTGGTGCAGCTTTCTGGAGTCTACGAATTGCTGAGCATCGCCTGCTGCTGTTCATATTCATAGACCATAACTCGGTCTTGAAATTGCAGTTAATACATAAAAACGCCTCACAGTGCTTTCTATGCAGGAAAAGAAGTCGATGCTGAGAAGCGTCGCTGCCCTCACGGCAACCGAAATCCGCTTTTAACCGCGGCGCATGCGGGCACCGTCTCCGATGCTTTGCGCGCACGCGCTCCGTCGGGGCACAACCCTGTGCAAACGCACACGACAGCTGTCAGCCACTGTTTGCAACATGTATTGCGTTAAGACCCCATCAGCAGGAAATCCAGATAAAAATTGATTTGCGGCGATCTGCCCGTTGCCACTGCATGATTGGACAATCTGACGATAAGCTTTCCGTTCAAATAAAGAAACCAGGTAACTTAGGTACTTTAAAAATTGGTTGCCGGTCCCTCTAACATTACGTCGGTCCCTCATTAAGTAACATGAGTCGGTACCTCTAAGGAACTCGTACTGGTAGGTTGTTCTTCGAAAGAGCTATCTGCGCCCGAAAAAAGGAACCGTGCTTAACACCTAGTTACGGTTATATAGGCGTCCCCTGTACGTACCTTGACTATCGTGCACGGACCGCTCGTAGACGGCAATAATCGACAAGGTCACACTGACAACGCCAGGTGCACTGAAAACGCCGCGTGTAGTCTCTCGGTTTCTTACCGAGACTGAACTTCCCAGATCCACGGACGGCCACCGTTCCACATTCTAAGGTTCTTCCATCGCCGGGGATAGCAAAAAGTTTCCTTCGAAGGCAGTGATGAACCAGCTCTGATCGTAAACAGGAAAGCTGCTGCCGTCTATCGGCGCTGATTTCCTCCGCAAAGCCTTCGAGATTGGCACGCCTCTGGGAATTTCGGAGGCTATGTGTTTACATACTTCGCTGTGAGATTAATACCTGTGGAAGGGGTTTTATTGGCGCCCAGTAGCACCGTCCAGTAGCAGCGGTCAGTCTCGGCACCAACAGCTCGCGCTCTGCTCTCGCACCTCTTGGCTAGGCAGCACCCCACTATGTTTTGTGGGTTCGTTCCTCCCCACTACAATACACCGGTGGCGAAGGGGAGCCATCCTGGCCACTCAAGGGGACGCTAGAATAAGGGGGTCATGATATGGCTTGAGGTGGCTCACGTGCACCACCTGGCGGCCAAGGCGGTGCTTGTCCGGGGAAGGATTCACAGGCTCAATGACGTACGTGACTGGAGACGGGCGCTCAATTGCGCGATGAGGTCCGTGGTACTTTGGAGCAAATTTGGGACTAAGACCAGGTGAGTGGAACTGTAGTCGGAGCTACACGGGGGAGCCAGCTGCGAAAGTCTCCATCTAGAGATCGCGGTCATGGCGACACTTCTGAAGGGCTTGGTTGTCCGAAGTGAACGAGCGAGCTAGCTGACGGCTATCTTCGGCATACTGGGCGATTTCGGAAACATGGCTGAATTCGGAAGGGTCCGGTCGATACGGCAAAATAGTGTCGAGTGGTGTGGAGGGTTCGCGGGCATATAGAAGAAAGAATGGAGAAAAGCCTCTGGTAGACTGTGTCGCGGTGTTATAGGCGTATGTGACGAAGGGAAGAATGACGTCCCATTTATAGTAGTAGGAATTGATGTACATGGCCGTCATGTCTCCCAGCGTTCGATTGAAGCGCTCCGTTAGACCATTTGTCTGGGGGTGGGAGGCAGTAGACGTTCGGTGAACAGCACGGCATGAACGAAGGAGCTCTTGAACGACGTCGGATAAGAACACACGCCCCCTGTCACTGAGCAGTTCGCGTGGCGCGCTATGGCGGAGAACGAAATGGCGTAAAATAAAGCTGGCGATGTCACGAGCACCGGCGGAAGGAAAGGCGGCTGTATCCGCGTATCTGGTTAGATGGTCCACAGCGACGATCACCCATCTGTTGCCAGAGACAGAGCTCGGGAGCGGTCCATAAGGATCAATTCCGACCGGGTCGAAGAGACGTGCAGGACAGGGTAGATGTTGTAGGTGTCCGAGCGAATGAGGAAACGCATTGCGTTGTTGGCAGGATGGGCAGGATCGAATGTATTTGCGCACAAATGTATACGTTCCACGCCAACAGTAACGTTGACGGAGCCGCTGATACGTTTTAAGAGCATCGGCGTGAGCATGTTGAGGATCAGCATGAAAGTATTCGCAAACGTTGGACCTCACGTGGCTGGGAATGACTAGCAGCCATTTGCGACCATCCGTAGGATAATTGCCACGATATAATGGTTCGCCCCGTACCGCGAAATGCGTGGCTTGGCGGCAAAGAGCACGTGTGTGTGCAGAAGTTGAGCAGCCGGAAAGAACATTCAGAAGAGAGGCAATCCAGGGGTCTTTCCGCTGTTCAGATGGCATGTCTGTGACGGTAAGTGCAGCTAAGGGAACGTCACCTGGTGAAAGTGGCTCGTCCCTTGAGTTCAGTGGTGATCGGGACAGTACATCCGCGTCAGAGTGCTTTCGGCCTGATCGGTGCACGACGCGAAAGTCAAATTCCTGCAGCGAATAGCACAACGTCCAAGACGACCAGAAGGGTCCTTGAGGGGTGCCAACCAACGAAGAGCGTGATGGTCGGTCACTATGTCGAAAGACTGGCGTATAAGGATGAAATTTGCTTATATCCCAGACGATGGCCAGACACCCTTTTTCAGTGACCGTGTAATTTGCTTCCGCTTTCGTGCGGGCTCGACTAGCACAGGCGACAACATATTCTGAAAAGCCGGGCTTACGTTGCGAGAGTACTGCGCCAAGTTCCACGCCACTAGCGTCTGTGTGAACTTTGATAGGCGCTGTCGGGTTGTAATGCCGCAATACAGGTGGCGATGTAAGTATTCCCGCAGTTTGGTGAAGCCTTCTTCGCAGGCTGTTGTCCAATTTGAGACAGTACCAGAACCAGCAAGTAGTTTCGCAGTGGTGCTATTATTCAGGCGAAGTTCCTGACAAACCGACGGAAGTAAGAGCACAAGCCCACGAAGCTCCGTAGTTGTTTGACCGTGGTGGGCTTTGGAAACTCGGCGACAGCGCGGAGTTCATCAGGATCTGGAAGAATTCCGTCTTTCGATACAACGTGGCCAAATATGATTAGCTGGATAGCGCCTAAGCGACATTTCTTCAGGTTAAGATGAAGGCCTGCATTTGTAAGACATTTTAGAGTTGTGCGAAGACGGTCGATGTGCGTGGCGAAATCGGGGGAGAACACGACGACATCATCAAGATAGCATAAACATAACTGCCATTTTAAATCCCATAAAATGCTGTCCATCATTCGCTCGAATGTTGCTGGCGCGTTACAAAGACCGAATGGTATCACTGAATTCGTAGAGACCATCCGGTGTGACGAACGCTGTCTTTGGTCGATCACTCTCGGCCACCGGAATTTGCCAGTAACCCGATCGCAAGTCTAGGGAAGAAAAGGACTCGGCGCCTTTCAGACAATCGAGAGCGTCGTCTATTCGAGGAAGAGGGTAGACATGCTTTCTAGTAATTCTGTTGAGACGTCGGTAGTCCACATAAAATCTAATGGAGCCGTCTTTTTATTTACGAGCACAACAGGGGAAGATCAAGGGCTACAAGAAGGCTTGATCACGCCTTGCTGGAGCATCTCGTTAACTGGGTCCGTAATGATGCGACGTTCCGTTGCTGATACACGGTATGGGCGGGTTAGTCCCAGTGTCGATTTATGCACTGTGGTGTTCGTTCGGCCTAAGGACGCATGGGGGAAATCGAATGAGGTTCTGAACTCGTTGAGAAGGGTGATAAGCTGCGTCTCTTGATTGGGAGCGAGGTCACTGTCGATTGAACGGTGAAGTGCATCCGAGGACACGTCATCTGAAGCATGGTGAGGAGCCACCGCGTTCAGGTGAGGGTTTGGGCTGGTCTCAGCGGAATCAATGGGCACGATTACATCACCGTCCACAGAATGAACGTGGCCAAGTGTCTCATTACGGCGCAAGGTAAGAGGGCAGGGGTTCGTGCTACAAACAAGTATTCCAGCGTCATTCCGATCGAGTGCTAGCACGGCAAATTGCAGCGAAGTGTGGTGGCGACGAATAAACAGGTCGGACGGCGTGAACAGAACAATAGCGCTAGAAGGTGCAGCACTTAAAACAGGAACCATGACGGCGCTGAGAGGAGGGACGTCAATGTCACTAGCAATGGCAAGCTTGTACACACCAGGTACGACTGCATAAGCAGAAGGCGTATCGGAAAATGAAGATAGTTCTACCTGAGCGCGAGCGCAGCCGATAACAGCGTGATGGCGCGACAAGAAATCCCACCCGAGGATGACGTCGTGGGAACAAGAAGCTAGAAAAAGAAACTCGATGTGGTACAGTACATCTCGAATAAAGATTTTGGCCGTACATGCTGCAACGGGTCGAATTCGCTGTGCGCTTGCAGTACTGAGAGAGAATCCTAAACGAGGCGTCGTCACTTTACGAATAGAACGGCAAAGGCTTTGACTTACCACAGATATAGCGGCACCAGTATCCACAAGCGCAAGAGTTCGTACACCTTCGACGAATACTTCGATAACATTGGCGGGAGACAGGCGAGGACTTAAACGGGTGGACGACGACGCACCTGGTGCCTCCGGAGCTGCGGCAGTCAGTTTTCCGTCTCAGTGGTAGTAGGTCGGCGAAGCATGGGGGACAGTGACCGGCGTTGTGGTGAGTGTGAACGACGGGAATCGAAGGGTTGAAAATCAGAAGAAGGCTGGGGGTCGCGGGCGTGCACTTCTGGTCACGGGTCGCGTTGCATGTGGTATGGCGGCCGGAATTAAAGTATAGTCGGGGTTGGTCCAGGTGCTCGGGGTCGCCGCGAGTCGCCGACGGCAGAGGCGTGCAACATGACCTGGAAACCCGCAAGCATAACAAACTGGTTTGTTGTCAGGAGTGCGCCAGGGATTTCCTTAGTACGGCTGCACACCAGTAAATGGCGTTGTCGGACGTCGAAAAGGTTGAGCGGGCGGCACTGGCACTTCACGCGGTGGCTTTGCAGCAGCAGCCGCATACGTCAGTGGCTCGGCAACAGTGTCGGCTGAGGGCCTGACTTCACTTTTACGTCACATTTAGAACTGTCCACGTTCAAAAGCGCTTTCTATTATCTTAGTTAGCCGCCTGGATGGACAATTAAAATCTAATTAAGAGGGCAACTGACACTCTCAAGGCACAGAAGGGTATCGACGTTATTCGCGCTGGTTATCAAAATGTATATATAGTGGCCGGATTGTCGGTTAGACACGATATAGGAACGAATCGTATGTTTATTATTTTTAGGAGACAGGGACGAACATGAAATGCACGTGGGCGCATCATCTGCTGTGCGCATTTTGTGCGCCCTTCTGCCCCCACCCCCGCTCCGAACCAAAAAGTCTTGCGCAACTCTTCCTGGTTACCAAGTCATGTACGTGTAAATTATGCTCAACATTTGGGCTATCAGATACCAATCTTTTACATTACGAACTCATCTTGCAGTGCTGCTGTCGTCACCTTTTCTTGCAGTTTCTCTTATCTGCAGATGAGAATCGCTATTGTGATTCCTATTTTTTATTTTGTTGTTGCCATTCTGTTACAACTGGAACTCTAGCTCGTGGACACCCTCTTTACATAAAACGAGCAGGGTCTTACAAACTAAATACATCAGCCGTGAATTGTATTCGTGCAAGCACGTAGGGTGAGAGTACTTTCACTTGTCAAGCTGGGTCTGTCCTAAGATATTCTTTGACTTTTTGTTTCACATTAGCGGTTAACCCACGGACAGGCGAAAACTAGCAGACGGCGTGTGTGTACACGGACGGGGCGTGTTAAACATTCCGCCGTTTTCTAGTGCCGCGTTATGTAAGGATCTTCAGCGGGCGGTGATTTAACGTTGAGTTTTCTTCTTTCTGTGCGTTCTGTGAGTCTTTCAGACGAGAGTCCGCTCCGGTGTTGTAGCGATTATATGCGGGTTCGATCTCAGCTACGGCGGTCGCATTTTCGATGGAGGCGAATGTTCCAGAGGCCCGTGTGCTGTGCTTTATTAGTGCACGTTAACGGACCCCAGGTAGTCCAAATTTATGGAGCCCTCTATTAATTACGGCGCTCCTCTTCCTTCTATAATTCCCTTACCCCATAGAGTTTCTCACAATTACACCGTGTACCCACGGACGCTGAGCCATGATACCGACATGGGCTGCAGAAAATAGTGTCCTTTCCTTAACCGAACCACGATAATCAGACGAGATCGTTTTAAAAGCCACGAGGAACACTGAATTCGGAGCAGAAAGCGAAGTGCTACGGAACAGAAACCGCGGGTGCCGCGGAACGCGGACGCGCCATGGACCTTAGAGACTTGCAGCGCCGCTATGCGGTGGCTGTAGTAAGGCACCAGCGCAGTGCCTTACTACAGCCACAGCTAAGCCAGTATATTCTAGGCAATCTGGAGTTAATATACTGATTCTAGAGGTAGAGCGAACTAGATAGGGGTAGTGGGACGAGGGGAGAGCGGACGGAGGCAGCGGCGGCGTGGCGACAAGCACGGAAATCTACGCGCCCTGCACAATGCGCCACTGCGCCTTGCACCTGTAGGCTGCGTCTCTACGGCGCGCATGCGGCCAGGCACTGACCTCTTTGGTGATCGCAGTTTGTTTGCTTTTTTGTTTGTCCGCTGATTCGCGTTTTCTTGTTTTTTATTTTGTGGTGCGCGGAAGATAGCGCTGAGTTATTAAATTATGAGATGGGGAGGCCTCGGGAAAGGAATTATTGCTTTGCGCCCGCTTGTGAGACTTGGTACAGCAGAGTGAAAGGTGACCCAAAGTTATCCTTGTTCATTGTCCCGGATCCCGAAGAAATGCGCCGAACGCGGGAGCGGAATCTACACCGCAAGGACAAGGCGCTGGAAGTTACTGACGCCGCGTGCGAACTTCCCTTCGAAGGAAAATATATACTAAGGGATTACGTACACGTAATGGAAGGCAAAGAGATACGTTTACCACGAAGAAAGCCGTCTCTCTCGCCAGATGCAGTGCCCACGGTTTCGCGTAATCTCCGTAGCTACCTTAAAAAATATCCGCTGCGCGAAAAGCCCACGACGAGTAGAGCTGCCTCAAACCTCCATCACGGTAAACAAAAAGACGGTGCCTACAAGAGGCCGATCTGCAGACCACTGAAACCGTAAACACAGGTGACGATGCTGACTGAAACGAAATTCTCAAACCCACTGGGCACTGCACAAGTTCCCGAACGACGGCGATAGTGAGAAGAACACAGTAAACGTTGAGAAGACTCAACTCGCACCTCAACACGAACGCATTCGGAAAGATGAAGGTATCGTACGCCTTTCAACTTTTCGGAACGACTGTCCTAAGAGCCATGACCTTTTACGATAAAAAAGTTGAAAGAAAATGCGGCAAAATAGTGCCACAAAAAATTCTTAGAGTAAGTTGAATTTACGATATGATTGGGCCCCAATGATTCTAATTCATTCAAATTGAAATGTTTCTTTTTTCTGTTCTTGGTTCTTTCTTTTCGCAGGAAGTTTAACCACTTGATAAAAGCAATGCCATCAAGGTGTCCTGCAGAAGCTTTGAGGCCCGCGTCCACTACGTCGGCGGTTTTGGAGGATTTTCTTGCTTATTTAAACAAATGGGAAGCTTGCACTATTGACAAAGGAAGGTTTCTATGCTATTCTACGGCGACAGGGCTGATACCACTACTGCCAGTATATTATCCCTGCTGAAGTACTTTACATATAATGTAGGTTTTAAGTATATACTTAATGACGTCCCGCCTCAGCACCGACCTCATAGAGCACATATGTTCGGCAGTATCCGCCAGTCTGGTGGCTGTAACGCCCGCCCCTCACTAAACTGTCTGTCATTCTACAACTTTGCAAGGAGTGTGGACGATGCAAATAGCACTCCTGAGATCGTCAATGCGCTTCTCAGTGTGGAGGACACAACAACGAGCATCACTCCAAAGAGTATTGATGAGCTTCTCTCCTGAGGAAGATATGAATAAGCTGAACATTCTCTGGCCACAGTAGAGGCTGCCTGTCCCAGCCGCTCATCGATACTGACAGAGAGAAGTGATTCACGACTTATTACACTGTAAACAAAAATTTGCTGAGATGGGAGTAAATGACCAGTCCTCCAGCGCATTCCCCGATAAGAGTTTAATATACTGTGGTCATGCGGAGTAAAAGGTTTACTCCGCTTGACCGGAGCTTATGCATGGATTGTTGGGAGTAATATTTACATCCATCGAGGAGCTTTTGCGGGTAGCTAGGGAATATATGTTTACATCCATCGTGGAGCTCTTGCGGGTACCTATATGGGAGTTTATGTTTACATCCATGTAGGAGCTTTTGCTGAAGCCAGCTAAGCCGGGACAATTCCTTGTATAATTTTATTAATATTCGGTCTACCTGGATAAATTTGGCATCCTTTTGGTCCTTTCTCCTTCCGGTCGATAGTCTTGACGTTTGCTTTCCGATCATCCTGGTTTGTCAGTATAAAATCTGGATAATCTCGGAAGCCTAAAACCACGTCAACACTTGCTGGGTGGTGGTGCCCCAGCCACTTCATAACAAAATATTTCCGATTCGCGGATCACTGTGGTCGTCTGGTCGATGAGCGGCATTCGGCTTCTGGCTGGAGGAGCGGAGCGGTCACCAATGGAAAGAGCCTTGACACGTTTACACAGAACACTGATCTCCCGTTGCAAACTCACTGCGCACTCATGATTCGTTGTTTAAAAAAACGAAGTGGTGCTTCACTTGGACGCACTAAACACACGTGCGAGCACGCACAGATACAACTCCCACCGACCATTCGTGGAACCAACAATGCACCGGAGCATCACACGGAAGCACTACACAGACGAGCGAGAGCGCGATCGCGCATACACACACACATCACACCGCCGCAAGCGCGTCGCAACTGAAGATGGCTATTAAAAACTCCCATGTCGAGGTTGAGACCGCGTGAACTGAAACTCCGTGGGTAGTATAATAAGGTCATGTCGTTTTTATACTCCGTCACTTAGGAATGGTGGTAAAATGATGTCATGTGCCGTATTCACTCCGCTACGGAGTAAATGGTTGGGGCATGAGAGTTTTTTCTGTTGACACGCTGGTAAAAGCTCCCATCTCGGCTAATTTTTGCTTACAGTGTACCTAGCAGGCTACGTAGCAAGGAAGTGCATCCTACAATTTAACTGTCGTACGTGTGAGCACATCTTTCTCCTCAGGAGAGCAGAAGCCAAAGCACATCTGCTACCCTCGGGGTACACTGAGCAGTGTGACAGGGGTGGACTTTGATATCCATCAAAAAACTTGTACTCATTTATTGAGGCTGTGGAGAACATATTCACTGAATGTCTCAGCGTATCGGACGTGCGCACAAGTAGCATCTGCGATGTTGTAGCGCTTGTAAAGAACAACTTCCTTTGTCTCCAATAGCGTTGGATGGGACGAGAATACAGAAGTGAGCATGAGAATTATTTCACTCTATGTGTTCACGCGGCTACATTTCCTAGTCAAAAGTATTAATAGTGCAAGAAGCGCAAAACGACAAAGAGCAAAACATTAATCTCAGCAGGATTACCTAGTATCGGGCCTGGTTTTGTTCGGCGCCTGTTTTTCGAAGAATATTTTTGTCCTGATAAATATTTTCAGGCATTCTTTCAGTTGTCCTTGTTTGTGTGCGTTTTGCAAGCGCGGCCTCTGTGGTTGCGCTTCGACTCTTTACTGGTACACCCGCTCGTTTTCAGTAGACACGCGCAGCCCAAAATCTTTCTCGCCGGTGCGTTAATAGTTAAAATCGCGGGGCTTGCAGCTTTGGAGGAAAGCCTATTTGGTCTCCTATTGTTGACAATGTGTACAATGCAGGCATTTCGGAGTCAAGGATCAGCTTAAGACATGTCGCGCTCTTCCTACGAGTCCAGGGCAAAGAAGCTCGCACCGCGGTGCGGTGCAGGTGAAAGGCCTTGCAGCGCCACGTGACGATTTCCGTGCAAACGGCCATGGCATGCGGACTGCCCTCATCCAACGCCACCTAGACTACTGATAGAGTGAACTAGATAGGGGTAGTGGGACGAGGAGAGAGCGGACAGCGGCATCGGCGGCGTGGCGAAAAGCACGGAAATTTACGCTGCTGTGTCTTGTACCTGCAGGCTGCAGCTGCGTCTCTACTGCACGCATATGCGGACAGGCTCTGACTCCTTTGGTTATCGCAGTTTGTTTTCTTCTTAGTTTGTTCGCACCTGCGCGTTCTTTTCTTTTGCTGTTTATTCTTTTGTGGTGTGCTGAATATAGCGCTGAGTTATTAAATTATGGGATGGGGAGGCCTCGGCGAAGGAATTATTGCTTTGCGCCCGGTAGTAAGACTCCATGGTTGCACCGCAGTGAAAGGTGTCCCAAAGTTATCTTTGTTCGGTGTCCCTGAGGACGAAAAAATGCCCCGAGCGGTATCTACACCGCAATGACAAGTAGCTGGAAGTCAGTGATCCCGTGTGCGAACTTCACTTCGAAGGAAAAAATATGCTATAAGAGATTACATACACGAAATCGAAGGCAAAGAATTACCACGATGAAAGCCGTCTCTCTCGCGAGATGCAGTGCCCACGATTTTGCCTAATCTTCGTAGGCACCCATAAAAAAATCCTCCGCGCGAAGGCCCACGACGAAGAGAGCTGCCTCAAACCTCCGTGACGGTCAAACAAAAAGACAGTGCCTACAAGAGGCCCGTCCGTAGACCACGGAAACCGTGAACATATGTGACGATGCTGCCTCAAACGAAATTCTCGAACGCACTGGGCACTGCACAAATTCCCGAACTACGGCGGCATTGGGTCAGCCTTAGCATCATTGAATAGTGAGAAGACTCAGAAGACTCAGAACGTTGAGAAGTGAGAAGACGTAGTGAGAATACTCAACCCGCACCTCAACCTGAACTCATTCGAAAAGATGAGGGTGTCGTACGCCTTTCAACTTTTCGAAACGACTGTCCTGAGAGCCATGACATTTTGCAAAAAAGCCCCGCCATGGTGGTCTAGTGGCTATGGTACTCGGCTGCTGATCCGAGGGTCGCGGGATCGAATCCCGGCTGCGGCGGCTGCATTTCGGTGGAGGCGAAATGTTGAGGCCAGTGTGCTGTGCGATGTCAGTGCACGTTAAAGAACCCCAGGTGGTCAAAATTTCCGGAGACCTCCACTACGGCGTCTCTCATAATCAGAGCTGGTTTTGGGACGTTAAACCCCACAAAACAAATTTTACAAAAAGGAAGTTGAGAGAAAACGCGGCAGAAGAGTGGCCACAGAAAAATTCTTCGGCTAAGTTGAATTTCCGCTGTGATTGTGCCCCAATGATACTAATTCACTAAAACTGAATTTTTTAATGTTCTTAGTTCTCTCTTCTCGCAGGAAGATTTACCACTTAGCAATGATATCAAGGTTTCCCGCAGAAGCTTTGAGGCCCGCCTCCACTACGTCGGCGACTTTGAAGGATTTTCTTGGTGATTTAACCAAACGGGAAGCTATCACAATTGACAAAGGAGGGTTTCTAAGCGATTATCCGGAGACAGGGCTGAGGGTCACTACATTATCCCTCCTGAAGTGCTTGACAGGAACGTAGGTTTTAAGTATTTAATGGCATCGTGCCTCAGCACCGACCCACAGAGCACATCTTTGGCATTATCCGCCAGTCAGGTAGCTGCAAAGCCCACCCCTCGCCCGACCATGGTTCCTTATAACAGTAAACTGTCTGTCATTCTATAATATGGCAAGGAGTGTGGACGATGCAAATAGCTCCCCTGAGATCATCAATGCGCTTCTCAGTGTGGAGGACAGAACATCGAACATTATTACTCCAACTAGTATTGATGAGCTTCTCTCCCAAGGAAGATTAGAAGAAGCTGAAGATTCTCTAGCCCGAGTGGAGGCTCCCTGTCCCAGCCACGCCCTCATAGATAGTGATAGAGAGGAGTGACTCGCGACTTATTTATTGCGTAGCAGGCTGCGTAGCGAGGAAGTGCGTGCTACAACTTAATGGCCGTACATGTGAGCACTTCCTTTTCGTCATGAGAACAGAAGCCAAAGCGCATCTGCTACTTTCAGAGTACGCTAAGCAGTGGGACTGGGGTGGACTTTTATGTCCATCAAAAAACTTGTACTCATTCATTGAGGCTGTGGAAAACATTCACTGAATGTTTCAGCGTATCCTAGCTACACACAAATAGCATCTGGGATGTTGCAGCTTTTGCAAAGAACAACTTCCTTTGCTCCAATGGCACTGGATGCGACGAGCATGCAGAAGAAGTGAGCATGAAACCTGTGTCGTTCTATGTGCTCACGAGGCTACAATTCTTAGTCAAAAGTATTAATAGTGGAAGAAGCGGAAAGCGACAGAGAGCAAAACATATTAAGCTCAACGGGGCGACCTCGGATCGAGTCTGGTTTTGTTCGGCGCCTCTTTTTCGAAGAATGCTTTTGTCGTAATAAATGCCTTCACGCATTCTTTCAGTTGTCCTTGTGTGTGTGTGTGTGTGTGTGTGTGTGTGTGTGCGTGTGTGTGTGTGTCTGTGTGTGTGTGTGTGTGTGCGTCTTTCAAGCGTGGCCTCTGTGGTTGCATTTCGACTCCGTACTGGTGCACCCAGTAGTTTTCTGTAGACACGCGCAGCCCCAAAAGCTTTCTCGCAGGTGGGTTAATACTTAAAATCGCGAGGCTTGCAGCTTTGGAGCCAAGACTATTTGTTCTCCTATTGTTGACAATGTCTGCAGTGCAGACATTTCGAAGTCAATTTCGCACTCTTCATACGAGTGCCCGGCAAAGAAACGCGCACCGCCGTGCGGTGCAGGTGAAAAGCACTGCCGTGCCACGGGCGGTTTCCGTGCAAACGGCCATGGCGTGCGGACTACCCTCGTACCACTACCCCTATCTACGTCACTGTACTACTGACAACGCCCTTCTACGGAGAGCATGACGTCATGCTAGTTGCCCGACCGAACACCGGCTGCTCCCGTTAGTTCTACGTGAGACTGACCGAGAAGAGGGTAATCCGGTTGACATCTTTTTCCTCTGCAGGGTGTTTGCATTAGAAAATTATCGGGTGACCATGATAAGCTTTTTTTAGTATATTATAGCTTTCTTTAGCTTCAAGACATGTCAAATATATAGTGAAACAGAGTCAGAAATGCGTTTGTACAAACCGTTTTATTGATGTAGATCTACAACTGATCCACTTCGATTCTTTCCTAGCGTTCTCATATTATCTATAGCCTTTCTGCACAATACTTTGAATGACGTGATTCTGCGGAATGCAAAAGTTGACCAAGGTGACGTTTTCTGCCGCACGTACAAGTCTCCGGTGTGTGATGTTCCTAAGTGCTAGCCCAGTGTCTCTCAGGAATGATAAGGCGCCATGGATATGACAATGCTATATTGGGACTGGGATTCCACTGTCCTATAACAAAAAGCCTAACATGCGGTGAAGCATTAGCCTCGATGCGGATTAGCATTATACACGGCGAGCGTTGGCGCTGACACTCTAGAGCTCACCACTGCACACAGCAGGAAGCATATTCGTATGATGGGACCACATGTCTCTCCTGTGCGTCTTTTTGTGTATGTCTACACTGAGTTCTCGATGGCTCTCTTCATACTCTCGCTGAATTCAGTTGAGGTCGGAGATCCCAAGGAGTGTGGTTTGTGGTATGCGACTGAGATTCCGCAGAAATAGATGCTGCGGCATCTGACACTAGATATGTACCCTCTTTTTTTTTTTGTCAACCGCCGCTGTATTTTCTGACGTTGCGTTGAAGTGTGAAAGCTTTGTGAAGAGGCCACTCTCGTGAAAGTTCGCGAACCTGCGCCAAGAATGAAAATGAGCGAATTAACATGGGTACACTAACCATGAAACTTGTTAGTGTCATTTTGACCGCCTCCTCATTAACTTGAACTTTATTTGTATGCTATACAGATAACAGGAACACAGACAAAGAGCAACATTACGGCTTAGCTCGACTGTACCGCACTGCCATGACTGAAGCGCATTGATGCTATCAACACCACAGACGATATGCTCAGCCGCTTGAAAAACTACAAGTTTCTTACCTTTTAGTGTATGCTTGGTGTGAAATCCGTTTGCGGAAATGCTCTGATCCAGGATTTCTTTCCCGTTTCCTATATGTGGAACACGAAAACGCTCACTCTGGGACCACGTGGCACCCACGAACACAACGCCGTCTCATATGTTGCACGAAGCGAGATATTTCCTTTCCGTCACATCGTTATGTCTTTTCCATCACGAAGCTGACACTGCCGCACCCACACACACGATCACATGTGTAGAAATGCAAACCCGATATAATGGGACACTTGGCCAGGGACGAATTCTGCCAGCGCAGTGAAATGCAGCAACAAACCGGCTGAAGCAGCGAGCAGACTAAAAAACCTGTCGTAGCTGCCCGTAGTTTTGGGCAAAGCATGCGTGCACGCCGCGCATCCCCCTGCCATCCGAGGACCACTAGCGTGACGTATGTCGTCGGGAGAGAGACATGAACAGGCCTTGTCAATAGTCTAGGTGGTGTTGCCTCGTCTCACTACCCCTATCTAGACTAGAAGAGAAGATTAGGGGAAGATGGATGCTTGAATCGATGAACAGATCTCAAAATACGATTTAGAACAGGGAATGTCGCAGGAGCCAACGTTTCGACAAGTGGACTTGTCTTCGTCAGCCCTGACGAAGACAAGTGCACTAACTTGTCATTGCAGTGAGTACCCTCGGCCAAATAATACTGAATGGGCGTTTTTTATTACGTCAAAACACTGACTGCTGCGAATGGTTTAACGAAGGCGGTCCGTCAAGTGGCGCAGCTCGTCTGCGTTCGTGGTTATACCATCTTTTTTTTAATACACTGGTGCGATTCATTTTCGGGCTTAAATGATACAGAAAACCTGGAATAGGCTTAGCTGGACGAGAAATTAGCATAGCTTGGGCTACAAATCACAGTGCACTCAAATGTACCCTGGCCGCCCGTAGCAGTCGACTCCTTTCTGTTATGGTTTACTCTGGGGCATCACGATGCTGCCAACGGCAGCATCGCAAGTTGATTGAACAAGTAAGCCTGTATATTCTGGTATTACAGCTGTGACCTGCTGTTGCTCGATGTTAGCCATATGCGCGGTGTCCAAATAATGGGTTCTGGTTTTTCGCAACCAAATATAACACTAACGAGTTGGAACCCGCATCACCGTCTTTCCTTTTTTTATTTCATTCACTTATGCCGTCGGAATAACTGTCACCCGAAAGCATTATATGAGTCCCTCTACAAAAATGCCAGCGTGGAATCGAATCAACTCGGAGCTTCTATCACTAGATTATTCAAGCTACACTGTTCTTTGGACGTCTCTCTAGTTTCGTTTATACACTTACTTTGTAAGTCCAACTGCAGCTTTTCATCTGTGAAATTTTTCTACATAACAGATCGTCAATAATTCCCGATGATGAGGCAAGCGGTAGTGGTGTGCTCAGAAAATTTTGACCGCCTCAGGTTCACTAATGTGTACTATAATGCCTAGTATATATGCCTCAATCATAAGAATTTTCGCCTCAATCAAAAATGCGACCGCCATGGCCGCATCTCTTGGTTCAACAGCCAAGTGTTTAACAGAGAGGGAATACGCGTAAGCGTTTAACAGTGCATAGCGTCCTGAATTATGCTAGCTGTGCGATGTCGTGTAGGGAAGTGTGATCGGAATTAATGCCGTTGTAAGGGGGCAATTGCTTGAAATTATCGGTACAAATATGCGACGAGCAGTAGCACATGTTGCACTTAAAATTGCGTTTCCTAGACTCCGGCAGGAAAACTCGCAAGTGCAGTGAAACAGCCTAAAAAAAAGAATTTCTAAAAACAGTTGATTTCACTGCTTTCCTGTGCCCTTCTCTGGACAGGATGGACGAGCGGCAGCACGAAATGGTTTGTTCCGTTTGTGCGCAAAAAAAAAGAAAAAAAAAAGGGGTGGGGGGGTCGGCACTTCATAAACAAGTGCACGATTTCAGTCGTGGTACTAAAGAAATGTGTTGCGCAGCCGCCACTCGTAGAAGAAGTGCGGTCGTCCATCAGGACGTTTTCCCCATTATGATGTTATTTTTTCGACGGCGCACTCTGCTATGCGTTCTCCCACAGTTTGCAGAATGCGCAAAAGTTGATCAGGGTGGCACCTCTAAATTGTGTCTGCACTCTTTGCAGCTCCGATTCCATACAAACGGCTACCTCTGTTTGGCGCTCCGAATCAGCACAGGCACTACGATTCGCAGTTTGCACTGAACCTGTAAATAGTGATAAAGCGAAAATTTATACTGGTAGTGATGCTATATTTTGCCTGCGCATTGAGCAAATAGCGGCGTGCGAAGCGTTACAGGGATTTTCTCCTTCGACTGCACTGTCGAGGCCCGCAGCTGCGACTGTCGTAATTTCGGTTGCCGAGCATTCTCAGGAATGTTCCAGCGGCCATTTCTCAGGTGGGCGCCGTGTTTGGGAACGCGAACGCTGCTTTGTCTTTGTTAAAGGGAAGCTGAGGGGTTTTAGAGTTCTAAAAGCTGAAGTTTATTGGAGGCGCATACATTTGAAACCACTTAAAACCACACTCAGCAATTTTTGATACGATAATGCAAGTAGCGGCGCTGTAATCACGATTTAAAATCGCAGCGAACCTCTGCCCACTACGGTCCGCCGGGTGACCCTCCGGAGGTGCTGGCGGCGAAGGTGACGTCATCATCGGGTTCGCGGACGGCTGCGCTGTCGTCGGCTGTATATGTTTTGGGCATCAATCGCGTTGTATTCTGCCGAAATGCTCAGTGTCTCGATTTTGTTTCCAGCTAGTGCTTTGAAGAACGTCTGGTGCGTGCATAGATAATTCTGCCTGAAACGAGCATTAGAGCCATGCCGCCCATTCGCTGGCGGCGTTTGTGGCTGTACGAGCACCGGCAGCCGAGACGATGTCTTTCAAAACTTCACACAGCAGCAGAATCCGAACCGTTCGGTACATTACTATGATAAAATTCAGTTGAAGCCTTCAACACTGGTTTTTATGTGTAAGGCACTCTTTCGGGACTGATTGGGGAAAAACAACCGGGAACGTTTCGCTAACATTATCAAAATATAACTATGGGCAGATCTCACAGGTCCGCATGACAAATACACGTTTAGGCCCTGTGCTTTAAAGTTTTGTGCGGCCTTGCAAGCAGCATAGGTGCGCCACCAGGTCGTTGATCGCTGGTCTGATAGTGGCATGCGCGACAAAACGGCACCCTGCTGCGAGGCGGTCAATATATTTCTGGCCCTTCTACAATTTTTTTTTGCTTTCCTACTAACCTCCCAACCGCACAAAATATGCTGCCTACATAACGTATCTCCCCGTTGGCTGCAGCCCAAATTTCTGCAAGTATTGCGCGCCTAAGAAATCCGCCAATAACGGTACAGTTATGTTTTTCTTGTTCGTTTTCTCCTTGATGTGGATTGAAGTCCCGTCAAGGAGATGATCGACGTCGATGAAGCAGGAGGCAGGTTGGAGGTAATGAACTTGAAGGTATATTGCAGCGAAATATTTACAGTCATATGTACATCTTGCCGAAGCACACTGATGATAACATAGACATCAACATCGTCTTACTCTTCTACTTAACTTTTCTTAAGTTAGAGCCTAGAACACTGTTACTACATACAACGAACCTAGTCTCACTGTTCGACCACCGAGTGGTTACGGCCCAGACAGAAGTTGCATCGTACGGAGTCTTACTGATCGATCAGTTAAGTGATTACAGCCTAGAATGAAGGGAAACGAATCCCGTCCAGTCTTTAGTACCTTACGGTAACAAAGAAAGAGGGGAGGTGGCCACTGCTGGTCCGCCTCAACGTTCTGTTATCCAATCTGTTTATCCTCAGATTAAGCCACTCCCTAGTGGGTTGTCCCTAATCTCGACAGCATCGTCTTTGCAGTTTAAACAGGCATTTTGGCATTCTTTCCCATCATGGCTCTCCCTCTCCCTATCCCACGCTCTCAGATATTCTCACAATCGAAATATCGGTATCGTAGCAGCCCTGCGGCATTCGGGCCATCTCCCACGCTCATCCAGTCGAACCCTGTCGTTCCAGGAAACACAGCGTGTCTTCGCCTTTCCCGCAGTTCGGACCGTGCACTGCTGCGACTAACCCCTTCGTTCGAGTCGGCGCGGCGAAAGCGCATGCTGGTCATTAAAGAATTGGTTGGGCCAAGCGCATTGTCGCTTCAAGCGACGGCGCACTTTTCATGCATTCTTCTCCTACGCGTCAGAGCTGCTCTTCCCCGAAACGGCCACTGAGAGGACAAGTACGGTCGCGCAGCCGCGACCCCCCCCCCCCCCCCCCGAGCGACGTTCAGCGAAAGGGAAGGGTCTCGTACCAGGAACCCCTGGGGGCCAGCGTGAGAGACCAGCCGCTCAATGGAAGCAGTTTGCTTTCCATTGATAATTGCTGTCAAAGGCCATGCAGAGAGAGAGCCGAGAAAGAAGCTTTGTATAGCGTACGGTGCTACGCCGTCCCTTCTGTACGATCGCCTTATGAGCGGCAACATAACAGGTACACTTAAATTTAAGTACTTCAGACCAGTTTGTACCAGTTGAAACCATTGACAAAGCTTTTGCCATTGAATTAATTAACGCCGAACCATTTACATGTCCACCATGAAAAATAAGGTTGCTGTAGCTGTTCACAAGTATACCTTCGGTGCTAATAATTCAATGAACCTGTATGCCCTACACTACCTTCTTAGTTGCAGGAAATTTAGGAAGCTAGAAAACACCTCCGTGACTCGCCAGGGAAGTTTTAGTTAACTATTAAGCAACCTCTACGCTACCAGATGCTTCGTAGAAGGCTTCACCTGGATATAATCGCCCTACCATGTGCCACAATTATGTGCTCATTGCATTTGAATAGCAGCTTTGCGAGACCTAATGACATGAATTTGCGCAGCGAGTAAGTCATGAGAATCCGCATTCAAAGTAAGCATTACTTCTCTAAATTCACGGCTGCTCACCGTTACAACCTACTAGCCTTAACTATGGCCATATATAGCATTGAAGTAGCTGTTAAACTATAGTTGTCTCGTAGACACCTTGATATTCTGTGTGTGCCTGTTCCGTCTATGGTTTGTTGATGCCTACACCTGTATTGTTACTTGAGCATGTCTTAGCGTTGCGTATTTAGTTTCACTAAGTGATTATCAAATGTTAATTACAGTAATGAGAAAATGCTACAGCATTTGGTCTGTTTTTGTTTTACTTTTGTAATAGAAGCGGCATATGGCACAGTAATTTCAAGCAGCATGTAAACAAAATTACAGTAAATTTATCTTTCGTTTACTAGCGTTTACTAGTAATTTACTAGCGTTAGCAGCCCTACGAACAATGAGGCGAATATTGATACTAACGTTTACTAACATCTATAAAAAACGTTCTATAAGACGTTTACTAATGTCCAGATGGCACTTTATTCAAAGTTGTTAACACAGAGGGTGACCTGCACCTTTACTACCTGCAAGTACTAGTGAGGTAATGGCTTTTGGGTCTAGCAGATGCTTAATAATTGCTTAGTGAATATGCATAACCTCCCCCTCTCTTGTTTTTTTTTTGAGAGTGTGACATGTGTTTCTAGGGCACTTCAGCCGTTGTGCTGATTGTTCCTGTCAAACCAGCAGCAGACTAGTATGGGACTAAAAGTTGCAGATGAACGCATGTGCAGTACGGCGTCCGACCCCGCCTGTGACGGCGTGTGTTGGGGCATTATCAATGCATGCCTAGGCGTTCTCTGACAAGCCGATTAAGGACACATTGAACGGAGCGCCCGAACGAGCTAGAAGCATGTCGACTCTGCGTACATCCAGCACGCCGGTGTACAGGCTCGGAGAATCCTCGCCAGCAAAAGAGGCAAATGCGCAGCCACTGACACGTCCGTTGAGAGCGAGCGATAGTGACTCCGTCGTGAACGTGTTTGCTGTCTAATACGAATGTGTCATGGAGAGCTTATTTTTGTCATCGCTTTGTCATGCGTACGTGTAGCGCTGTTAATATGCGCAATTACATTTCAGACGCCCAAGCGAAGCGAGGGTTGCTTCGCGGACGCACGTTGAATGTAGACTGTCCCCCAACGAAGTGCACTCGCATCATGGCTCCACTATCGCAGGTCATACGACACTGGGTTCCCTCCTGAAAAACTGTAACGCTTGAGAGATCTTCGTTCACTTAGTAAACAAGTGTTCCCGAAACAAGTTGTTGCTGCACCTTGTTAGAAAGGGCCGGTCCAAAGTTTTTGCATTATTTTTAACCGCGTTTATTTGCACTGCAACAAACACTTTTCCATACAGATTGTCCGACTGTTGTTTACACGCTAGCCATTACCCCTCTAGAATAAATAAATAAATTAATTCTTGCTACGCAGCTGACCACACGTTTTGAACTCTGCCAAGGGAGCGCCTGGTGCTCTTGGGCTGCCGCTGCTGCGGCGGGTACCAGTTTTGTGCCACGAAGCGTACCCGTTTTACCGTAAGGCTACCATTAAATCTTTGCGTTTGCTGCTTTCCGATATACTAAAGCTCGTTAATGACGTGATTGCACGCTGCTCCGATCACGACGTTGCCGCGCGCCGCGGGAGAGGGGCCGGGCCCGCACTCAGCGTTTCTCGCTAATACGCATTTTCGGTCGAGGTGTGTTAAAGTTCGAGGTGATTTGCATGTTCATTAGGTTCGAAAGTACAAAACGGCGCTTTTAACTCATTTAAAAAAATGCTTCAGCTCCCT
>JABSTT010004479.1:0-18692 GCA_013339685.2 Hyalomma asiaticum
GGGTTATTACGGCTCATTGGTACCCCTTCGTTGCTTGGTGCGTGTACTTTTCTTCTGTCCCGCTGGGCTCTGTTCCCCCGCTTGATTCGATCCCTTTTCAATCAACTTCACTTTAGTAAAACCACATTTTGTTGACAGTGGTCCTTGATGTATGCTAGCTCCGCCGACGTGCCATGTCCAGCTGTGTCGGTGAAATAGCGCACATGCGATCGCGTACACTTTCCTTCGATGCTCTTAATCTTAACTGCTGCACGAAGAAGATAAGATTTGCGAGCGCCTATATGTACACACGGACTGCTGTGTGAACATGTGTGTGATCTCGTTTTTCTGAAATGTTATGCGTAACTATCCTGTTGCGTGAACATTTTTATTGCAGTACTGAGACTGAGTGTGTGAATTTTAGTTAGTGTGTATTTGTCGAGTTTTGTTATTGCTCACGTTACGATCACAGCTGTTATGTAGGTGACAAATATCATTGCTGCAGCTCACCGATGCATTCATCAGTTATTCTGAAGATGCTGCCCTTAAAATGTTCGAGAGCAAGCAGAGTATAGCCACGTTGAGCGTGCGCCTGTTTTGTGTACGTATATCGTTTCGGACGCGCAAATGTAAATGTTACGCACGTTTCACGATGCGGATGAACAGGCTACGTCGACGGACTGCATTCACCAAACTCGGATTCAATTCTTATCGCGTCGTACTTCGATCCCACAGCTGCCACGGCGTCGGGCGCTTGCTTAAACCGAGCTTGCCTCCGCCGATGTACACACATTTCCCATACTGCACTACGCGCTCGCAGTGGCTTCTGGGATAGCTTGAAAAAGGTCTATTGCTTCCCTACATGCCACTGCATTTCGGGCAAACTCCTTGCCACGTTTTTAAGAACTAGAATCTCGATTCTCGTGAAAAAGAAGAACCATCTCCTTATTTCAAAAATTCAAAGCTCACAGAAAGTGTGGGAGCCGAAGCATTGGAATGCATGTTGCTGCAGATAGCATTAGGTAGGCTGGTAGAAAAGTTTGTGTAAAGTGTATAGTGTCTCTTGTACTACTGTAAGTGTAGCTGTTCTTTGTTTTTGCATTTAATAGTTATTTAAGCTACCCTTACTGTTCAGTGCCAGCATTATGTGATGTCCTTGTTCACTTGGAAGCACATCCTAAGTGTATTTTGTGCATTGCATGTGTAATTAAATATACTATAAGTACCTGCATTACCCTGTACTTTGCGTTGTGGGTGGCATGTTCCGCAGCTTTTGTCTGCAAGCATAACCTGACGTCCTTGTTGTACTACTTAGTGTCGTTATGTTTTTGTGCTGCATGTGTATATGATGGATGGTGAAAAATTTGTTCAGCTTCTGCAAGGCGGCATGTGTATATGTCCAGCCGTTATGGTATTTAAGTGGTAGTTGCTGTTACTGTACTACTCGTGTAGTGATAATTGTGTGGTATCATGAAACTTTGTTTTGGTTTGTGTATCATTCGGGCTTTTGTTTTAAACGAATAATACTCTAGTTCCTACATTATGATCTGTCTATATTTAATATTGTTCTGTACGCGTTGTGTATTTCTTGTATTGTGTTATTCCCATTGTATTGCTGACCCTGCCTAAAGTGTGGCATTAACTGTATGTTCTTAAATAAATACCACATGGCCACTGCTACTGGCCATAACTGCATTTCCTGTAGTATCATTCACAGCTGCCTGAAGTATGGATTCTTACAGGCAGTATCTTGAATAAATAAATAATGAATACCACATAGCCACAGCCACTGGCCATCAAATAATGTAACTATCGAAGTACATTGCATACAACTGTCTACTCTGTTACTGTCAGGTTACCCTCACCCTCGGATACTAAACGAAATGTCTCGGTAAGCAGCAATGCCATTTTACTGATGAAAAGCACCAAGCTACGAACTAACATAAGAAAAACATCAGAAGCGATATAAAATTGCCAGCAAAATAAAATGCAGCAATAACTAGGCCAATTCGCGGGCGGTTCATTTAAGGATCTTTAATTCTTGAGAAGCTTGTACGCTTCAGGGAGACACAAAAGCAAATCGAAAAGCATAAACACACCATTAGAAATCCACGCGGTGATTCAAGGTTACGTAGCGACGTTGCTCGTATCAGGAATACAACCGCATTCACACACGCACACACAAGATGCCTTGTCGAGGAAATTTAACTACACCATGGTGTTCCGCGCGGTTAGGTCGCGTTTGCAACACGAGCACATTCGACGATCGGCGATGACACGATCAATAACGCCGCTTTGGAATGTCACGACACTTGCGTTGACTCGTTGCACAGAATAGCAAAACACACCCTAGTGGTCGGGCAATCGCCGCACGCAGTGACAAGAAGACTGTTGGCGCACTCGTTTACACTACATTTTAGTTTCCACAAACGTGCACAGGATGTTTACTTTCAGCGAAGATCGCGTTTCAGCAACGCCATGTCGAAATTTTCTCGGTCCGGATGGCTATCAATCTTCTTATTCGGATACATTCTTCGACCACAGTGACCGCTGTATGTACACACCATACTTACGAGCAAGAAGGGCGGAGAGCAATCGGATTAAGCTCACGCAGTCTCCAAGGTACGGCTGACACAACGACCAAGGCAGGCGCCATGGGCAGATAAACCCGAAGCGGATAAAACTCGCCTCGGGTGTCGTCGGTCAGAGCTCTTTGTTGTTTACTGTCAAGCTTCGACAGCTTTGTGAAATGAAAGCGAATCAACACGCCTCCGTTTTTTTTAATTATATGCAGGCAATTTAGGTTGCAAAATGCAATGTAATACGAGCGCGAATATACGAGACGTAAACATGCCGAATCTAGGCGATCAAACATTTTTTCCGCTCTCTTTTTCATGTTTATTTGAAATAAAGGCACAGCTTTACCATTTTGGGCCCTTATTTCGGCTACCATCACAGTCAGGCATCAGTAGCTTTCATTTCCTAGCATGTTAGGCAAGGGCTTCACACTGGCGAAGGGGACACCACCCGCAAGGAAAACCACTGGCCTGAAAGAACAGTAGAAATAGCGTGACCAGCATCGTCGCTGTCGTGCCGATTCCACGCCCCAAAGATTCAGTGCCGGTGACTTCCTTATATAGCTTAGTGATAAGGTCGCAGCGCTTCCAATGTTCGTAGACCGGCGCACAGCGCACCAACCAAGTTCAGCTGAGCTGCTCACATCCACGGTGTCCTGGGTCGCATCCCCATTGTTGCTAATTCCGTCAGTCGCAACAGCTCCTGAAGATCAAGTAATGTTCCAGCGATGTTAGGCAAGGGCTTCACACTGGCGAAGGGGACACCACCCGCAAGGAAAAGCACTGGCCTGAAAGAACAGTAGAAACAGCGTGACCAGCATCGTCGCTGTCGTGCCGGTTCCACGCCCCAAAGATTCAGTGCCGGTGACTTCCTTATATAGCTTAGTGATAAGCTCGCAGCGCTTCCAATGTTCGTAGACCGGCGGCACAGCGCACCAACCAAGTTCAGCTGAGCTGCACACATCCACGGTGTCCTGGGTCGCATCCGCATTGTTGCTAGTTCCGACAGCCCCAACAACTCCTGAAGACCAAGTAATGTTCCAGCGATGTTCGGCAAGGGCTTCACACCGGCGAAGGGGACACCACCAGGAGGAAAAACCACTGGCCTGAAAGAACAGTAGAAATAGCGTGATCGGCATCGTCGCTCTCGTGCCGGTTCCCACGCTCCAAAGATGCGGGGACTTCCTTATGTAGCTCAGTGATAAGCTCGCAGCGCTTCCAATGTCCGTAGACCGGCGGCACAGCGCACCAACAAAGTTCAGATGAGCTGCACACAGCCACGGTGTCCTGGGTCGCATCCGCATTGTTGCTAATTCCGTCAGTCCCAACAGCTCCTGAAGATCAAGTAATGTTCCAGCGATGTTCGGCAAGGGCTTCACACCGGCGAAGGGGACACAACCCGCAAGGAAACCCACTGGCCTGAGAGAACAGTAGAAATAGCGTGACCAGCATCGTCGCTGTCGTGCCTGTTCCATGCCCCAAAGATTCAGTGCCGGTGACTTCCTTATATAGCTGAGTGATAAGCTCGCAGCGCTTCCAATGTTCGTAGACCGGCGGCACAGCGCACCAAGTTCAGCTGAGCTGCTCACATCCACGGTGTCCTGGGTCGCATCCGCATTGTTGCTAATTCCGTCAGTACCAACAGCTCCTGAAGATCAAGTAATGTTCCAGCGATGTTCGGCAAGGGCTTCACATCGGCGAAGGGGACACAACCTGCAAGGAAAACCACTGGCCTGAAAGAACAGTAGAGACAGCGGACCAGCATCGCCGCTGTTGTGCCGGTTCCACGCAGCAAAGATTCAGTGCCGGTGACTTGCTTATATAGCTGAGTGATAAGCTCGCAGCGCTTCCAATGTCCGTAGACCGGCGGCACAGCGCACCAACAAAGTTCAGCTGAGCTGCACACAGCCACGGTGTCCTGGGTCGCATCCGTATTGTTGCTAGTTCCGTCAGTCCCAACAGCTCCTGAAGACAAAGTAATGTGCCAGCGATGTTCGGCAAGGGCTTCACACTGGCGAAGGGGACACCACCCGCAAGGAAAACCACTGGCCTGAAAGAACAGTAGAAATAGCGTGACCAGCATCGTCGCTGTCGTGCCGGTTCCACGCCCCAAAGATTCAGTGCCGGTGACTTCCTTATATAGCTTAGTGATAAGCTCGCAGCGCTTCCAATGTTCGTAGACCGGTGGCACAGCGCACCAACAAGTTCAGCTGAGCTGCACACAGCCACGGTGTCCTAGGTCGCATCCGTATTGTTGCTAGTTCCGTCAGTCCCCAACAGCTCCTGAAGACCAAGTAATGTTCCAGCGATGTTCGGCAAGGGCTTCACACCGGCGAAGGGGACACCACCAGCAGGAAAACCACTGGCCTGAAAGAACAGTAGAAATAGCGTGACCAGCATCGTCGCTGTCTTGCCGGTTCCACGCCCCAAAGATTCAGTGCCGGTGACTTCCTTATATAGCTTAGTGATAAGCTCGCAGCGCTTCCAATGTTCGTAGACCGGCGGAACAGCGCACCAACAAGTTCAGCTGAGCTGCACACAGCCACGGTGTCCTGGGTCCCATCCGTATTGTTGCTAGTTCCGTCAGTCCCAACAGCTCCTGAAGACAAAGTAATGTGCCAGCGATGTTCGGCAAGGGCTTCACACCGGGCGAAGGGGACACCACCAGCAGGAAAACCACTGGCCTGAAAGAACAGTAGAAATAGCGTGACCAGCATCGTCGCTGTCGTGCCGGTTCCACGCCCCAAAGATTCAGTGCCGGTGACTTCCTTATATAGCTTAGTGATAAGCTCGCAGCGCTTCCAATGTTCGTAGACCGGCGGCACAGCGCACCAACCAAGTTCAGCTGAGCTGCACACATCCACGGTGTCCTGGGTCGCATCCGCATTGTTGCTAGTTCCGTCAGCCCCAACAACTCCTGAAGACCAAGTAATGTTCCAGCGATGTTCGGCAAGGGCTTCACACCGGCGAAGGGGACACAACCCGCAAGGAAAACCACTGGCCTGAAAGAACAGTAGAAATAGCGTGACCAGCATCGTCGCTGTCGTGCCGGTTCCACGCCCCAAAGATTCAGTGCCGGTGACTTCCTTATATAGCTGAGTGATAAGCTCGCAGCGCTTCCAATGTTCGTAGACCGGCGGCACAGCGCACCAAGTTCAGCTGAGCTGCACACAGCCACGGTGTCCTGGGTCCCATCCGTATTGTTGCTAGTTCCGTCAGTCCCAACAGCTCCTGAAGACAAAGTAATGTTCCAGCGATGTTCGGCAAGGGCTTCACACTGGCGAAGGGGACACCACCCGCAAGGAAAACCACTGGCCTGAAAGAACAGTAGAAATAGCGTGACCAGCATCGTCGCTGTCGTGCCGGTTCCACGCCCCAAAGATTCAGTGCCGGTGACTTCCTTATATAGCTTAGTGATAAGCTCGCAGCGCTTCCAATGTTCGTAGACCGGCTGGAACAGCGCACAACCAAGTTCAGCTGAGCTGCACACATCCACGGTGTCCTGGGTCGCATCCGCATTGTTGCTAGTTCCGTCAGTCCCAACAGCTCCTGAAGATCAAGTAATGTTCCAGCGATGTTCGGCAAGGGCTTCACACCGGCGAAGGGGACACCACCAGGAGGAAAAACCACTGGCCTGAAAGAACAGTAGAAATAGCGTGACCAGCATCGTCGCTGTCTTGCCGGTTCCACGCCCCAAAGATTCAGTGCCGGTGACTTCCTTATATAGCTTAGTGATAAGCTCGCAGCGCTTCCAATGTTTCTAGACCGGTGGAACAGTGCACCAAGTTCAGCTGAGCTGCACACAGCCACGGTGTCCTGGGTCCCATCCGTATTGTTGCTAATTCCGTCAGTCCCAACAGCTCCTGAAGATCAAGTAATGCTCCAGCGATGTTCGGCAAGGGCTTCACACCGGCGAAGGGGACACAACCCGCAAGGAAAACCACTGGCCTTAAAGAACAGTAGAAATAGCGTGACCAGCATAGTCGCTGTCGTGCCGGTTCCATGCCCCAAAGATTCAGTGCCGGTGACTTCCTTATATAGCTGAGTGATAAGCTCGCAGTGCTTCCAATGTTCGTAGACCGGTGGAACAGCGCACCAAGGTCAGCTGAGCTGCACACAGCCACGGTGTCCTGGGTCGCATCCGTATTGTTGCTAGTTCCGTCAGTCCCAACAGCTCCTGAAGATCAAGTAATGTTCCAGCGATGTTAGGCAAGGGCTTCACACAGGCGAAGGGGACACAACCCGCAAGGAAAACCACTGGCCTGAAAGAACAGTAGAAATAGCGTGACCAGCATCGTCGCTGTCGTGCCGGTTCCACGCCCCAAAGATTCAGTGCCGGTGACTTCCTTATATAGCTTAGTGATAAGCTCGCAGCGCTTCCAATGTTCGTAGACCGGTGGAACAGCGCACCAAGTTCAGCTGAGCTGCACACAGCCACGGTGTCCTGGGTCGCATCCGCATTGTTGCTAGTTCCGTCAGTCCCAACAACTCCTGAAGACCAAGTAATGTTCCAGCGATGTTCGGCAAGGGCTTCACACCGGCGAAGGGGACACCACCAGCAGGAAAACCACTGGCCTGAAAGAACAGTAGAAATAGCGTGACCAGCATCGTCGCTGTCGTGCCGGTTCCACTGCCCCAAAGATTCAGTGCCGGTGACTTCCTTATATAGCTGAGTGACTCGCAGAGCTTCCAATGTTCGTAGACCGGTGGAACAGCGCACCAAGTTCAGCTGAGTTGCACACAGCCACGGTGTCCTGGGTCGCATCCGCATTGTTGCTAATTCCGTCAGTCCCAACAGCTCCTGAAGATCAAGTAATGTTCCAGCGATGTTAGGCAAGGGCTTCACACTGGCTAGGGGACACCACCCGCAAGGAAAACCACTGGCCTGAAAGAACAGTAGAAAGAGCGTGACCAGCATCGTCGCTGTCGTGCCGATTCCACGCCCCAAAGATTCAGTGCCGGTGACTTCCTTATATAGCTTAGTGATAAGGTCGCAGCGCTTCCAATGTTCATAGACCGGCGGCACAGCGCACCAACCAAGTTCAGCTGAGCTGCTCACATCCACGGTGTCCTGGGTCGCATCCGTATTGTTGCTGGTTCCGTCAGCCCCAACAACCATCCCCAGGATTTCGGGACATGTACATGTCGCGCCATCTCTCGGCAGCGGCCGGGCGCCACCGCCGTAACTGAATGGGAAGCGCACGAAAAAAAATCATGTCTCACGAACGAGACACGATATTAAAACGACTCACGGTTTTAAGATACTAGGGCACACTGGAACATTTAAGGAGTCATTTCAATAATGTGGCACAAGGTGCCTTCCTTCCCAGGCCATTTGAAGATCTTACCACACAGCCTATGAGAGCGGCCTCAATTTAGACCCGCTTTGGCCTCTTTAAACACCGATGTCAAAGCTTAGAAAAGAGATTTCAAAAACGACTCCCGGTTTTAGATTGGCCGATAAGTGCTCTTTCGATTTATATACTGCGTTATCGTGTAGGTAAAGCCGTGTAGCTTCCTCGGTCGTTTTTGTCGGCCTTATGGACCCCTTTCATAAATCTAAAGCTGGTTTCTCTGCAATGCATTTTGCATAGCAGAGAAGCCAGCTAACAAACTGTAAACAGCGTGTTGCGTTGTTTGCTTACGCTCTGACAAGGAAAACGCATACATGTACAACTAGGACCTCGTTTCCGCTTGAAGGACAACAGGTACCGCCATTAGTTGGGCGAATAGTGCAGGGAAGCGCACTTGCGTATTACGAAAAGGGATTATACGGTGTTTCTAAAGCCCACGTCTGCTCCTACATTGAATCTGGGTGTGTCAGATCTGCTCGCGGCGCTAATTTTTTGAATGCATATACTTTGTCTCGCGTTAGCTTTGTCACGTATCACCCGGATAAAAAAATCACGAGGTTTAAACTGCGGTTCGTACACCATATAGAGGACTAGGGATTGCTGCAGTGAAAATAGAATAGAATAGTAATATAAATCGCAAGCATCGTATTGTGCAAGAATATTTTAAATGCGATACATTTCTTAGCGATCTTCGGCGACTTTGAGCGTCTATCTGTCTAGCCGCCTACGAATTTGAGCTCTCCGGACCGTATAGTTAATGGGATTTATATCAGAATTCGTATGGCATACTATGACTGTATGACTATCATAAATGACTGGTCATATGGAAATCGTGACTTACTTGTCGCGAACACCATTTTTTACATGCCATGGGCATGGTCCTCTAGCAGCCGTTTCGTTTACTTGATATATACCAAAATTGGTATGACGAGACAATTGTGTACGACTAACATTATTGCCGGTGTTAACATGACAATCATGACATCCATGCCATGTACAACATGAATTACGTGCCCTAATCATGGTGCGCTCACGGTCATGTCGATAGCTTGATATACACCAATATTGCTATTGCGCAACGTGACTGTATGACGAACTTAAATGGAAGGTGGCAGCATGAAAATCATGGCATCCATGATATGTCAGCATGACATTCATACCACGCTCATGGTGCGTTTGCGACCAGTTCGCTAGCTTGACATTCACTGAATTTAGTTTTGCGTGACGTGTGTGTATGAGGAACATAAATAACAGATGGTAGAATGAAAATCACGATATGCATGTCATGTACAACATGATGTACGTGTCCTGCTCATGCTGCGCTCACGGCCGTGTCGCTAGCTTGATATTAAGTGACGTGACTGTATGACGAACTTAAATGACAAGTGGGGATATGAAAATCATGACATATCATGTACAGCATGACTTGCATGCCACGCTCATGGTGCGCTCGTGGCCAGTTCGCTGTAGCTTGATATACACCAAAATTGATATTGTGTGATGTGACTGCAAGACAAACATGAATAACATGTCTTGACATGTAAATTATGACATGCATGTTATGTACATCATGATTTGCTCCTTGCTGGCTGCTTCGCATTACACCGATTCCCACAATGCATGGTATCTGCCATGTCATGTCATGGTATCTGCCAGGTTTTCTTTTATATACATGTCCCAAATCGCTTTCATTTGGTTGATTTTGCTTTCCTAACCTGTGATGAATGCATACGCCGATGAAAAGATACGGCGTGATGCCCTCGGTAATTATGGCAATTAGTGCGTGTGCCCGCGCGTCCGCAGGAGCGTTCGCGTGCTTGCCAGTGTGCAAGCTCGCTTTCCATTGTGGTAGCCAAGAGGCTTCTTTCCCAATTTTTTTATTGAGCGTGTGTATATCTACGGATCTGAGCCCAACTAAAGAACTAAAGGTTGTGTGTTCTTTGCGCAGAGAGAGGTGAATAAAGAAGAGAGTACAAGGCGTGGAGGGATTCGAGGAAGAGGAGGGGCAAGAAATACGATGGAGCCGCCTGAAACGGAGCTCTTGCGTGGTTTTTTCTTGAACTGTCACCTCTTCCCCCTCCACGCCACATTAGCACTGCCCACCCGGCTTTCCCCCTCTCAGCCTTGCTTCCTTACTTCCCGTCTTTTCGAGGAGATTCGTTAGAGTAGTGCCAGGTGTCCTCTGGCTCAACCTGACTATGTTGCTCCCCCCAAGCCCCTGGCATGTGTTGAGTTGCGCGTCCGCACTATCAGATGGCGCCACCGCCGAAACGATCGCAGCGAACCTGGTATCGGCGGCACACGAAAGTCAGCTAACCCTAATAAAAAGAAAATTGCACGACCACAGTAGTAAAGAAAAACTTGTTCTTTAATAAAAATACTATCAGCAACGAGCATCATAAATTACTATTTCATAGAAAAGTTTTACAAACATGATTCGGCGCGTCTCCGCTAGCGCCGCCAGCTCCGACGCTCGCTCGTTCGCTGCAGACGATCGTAGCAGACGACTCCACGACCGCGAGCGCTCTGTAGAAACGCGAAGGCGGGAACTACTGACAGCAATTATGGCGCTTCTGTACTGCTGCACGAAATCGTGTGATGCATGTGGCAGGAGCGCCGAGCACTTCTACACCATTCCGGCAGACAACAGGTATTTATGTACTTACTATGTTCACAAGCCAGGCAGCCGCGGGGGCAGGCGAGGGCCCCTCGCCTCAATTCATCCAGCTAAAAACACACGCACCACATAAATAAACAGGCGATTACACGGGAAAGCAGTGCTGGGGCAATTAGTCACCAGAATGCAGAAATCGTCGACAGAAGTAGCGCGAGCAACCGACCCGAGCTCGCGAGCGCCATGGCGCCACCATGTTAGACTCCCTTTTGGATTGGCTCGCCTCAAACAGGATTTAGCAATCCAATCGCTTGCCGCGACTCCCAGGTGCCGCCACCGTCATGAAAAAAACAAAAAACGTCCCCATTGGCTCTATGGACATGCCACCCCCTTGCTCCCCCCTCCACTCCCTCTTCCAGAGAGGAGACCACAGCGACGAACGAACACCGCGCGCGGGGGGACGGGATGAGCGCGAAGGGGACAGACGAGAGTAGTTCGCTGAGATGCCGAAGCGGGAGCGCCTAGACCGCGTGTTATCGCCTGTACACGCGTGTTTCGCTCGAGTGAAGTCGACGAGAAAGTTCGAGTGGAGGCCATGTGGAGGCACTCAAGGACGGAGAAAGGTCCGGTGTGGTGTGGTTCCAATGAACCACGCACTAGGACGCGTACCGCACCAACACGTGTGTTGCGCTGTTTAGAAGTTCGTAAAGATGTACCTTATTCACTTGCATAATACATGCCCTCGTTTAATATCATCATCATCAGCCCATCTCATGTCCACTGCAGGGCGAAGGTCTCTCCATGCCCCGGGGGAGGATCTGTACATAAGATGCATAAGGGCTTCCACCACCACCATGCCTCATCTGCGTAACTCACCGAAGCACCAGATCAGGAATTGGCCTCCCGGTGTTACACCACGGCCAGCACCTCCCAAATGACTCGTTTAATATGCGTACCCCTAAATTTTAGCGATATTTAGGGGGGCAAAAAGTTATTCGCATATTTTGCGCTCCCGTGCCTTCCTCCAATGCTTATGCATGAGACCCGCGCCTCTCCTCTGTCCTTCACTCACTTATTAAACGATATGATTGATGTAGAAAAAAATTCCTGAAAATTATTTATTTATTACAATGGATGTCACAGCACTAGACCCCGCCACGGTGGTCTAGTGGCTACGATACTTGGCTGCTGATCCGAAGGTCGCGGGATCGAATCCCGGCCGCGGCGGCTGCATTTCGATGGAGGCGAAATCTTGAGGCCCGTGTGCTGTGCGATGTCAGTGCACGTTAAAGAACCCCAGGTGGTCTAAATTTCCGGAGACCTCCACTACGGCGTCTCTCATAATCAGACCTGGTTTCGGGACGTTAAACCCCACAAATCAACCAATCATATACACATGTGGTACTCTTCCGTTCATGCATATCACAACATTTCTTAGGTAAACCTACCAGTTGTAGTATACCTCCGTACATTTCTGAAACTAATTATTCGAACAAAGAACTTTGAGTTCAATGGGAAACATTGCATTAAGATTAGCGCTGAACCTATGCGGACGAAAATTGGGCCCGATTACCCAAATTGCTTTATAGGTGCTCTCGAGAATGAGTATTTGTAGCTAATCTTTGAAACCGTTCTTCTACAAGCCGTTATTAACGACATTTGCTTAACTTTACATCATGGAAAAGAACACGCTAGCGTTATTTCCTTTTCTACTAAAGTGCATCGTACTATATCGTTTTCGTATGAACATTCAAAGGACAGCATATTTTTTTAGATGCCACGTACTCATCAGTAGCACACCGCACTGCGCTTTTTTCTATGGCAAGCCACAAGCTCGATGTCAGACCGACCTCGCGATGACCTACTCCGCCCACGCATTTAAAACTAAAGCTGTACTTAACGACCGCTAAAGCATACAGCAATGCAAAGCGAACGCCTCAAGCCAATTTTCAAGTAACCACTAAGAATCCACGCGTATGTCGGTTGCCGTGTTTGCAAAAAGTCCGGCGATGTATGCTTTGTATAAACAATGCAGACTGCCAAGTGCTCTAGTGTCACTCAAGCACTGCATCACATTTCAGCTGTAAAAATTTTAAAAATCCAATATGTCGCAATTTCTATGATTGTTCGAAGCAATCACAAGGCCCACTGCAATTCTATCACGAGCTTACCTATACATCAAGACACTAAAGAATACCTGGGCATGGTCCGCTTATTCGTTTTACAGCAACCATTCCAGAGTCCGATTTTAGGTCACACTATGAAAGGGACATACACAAATAATCAATTATTCACAAATTTAAGACCATATCCTCGGGTTTAAATGAGAATATTGGAAAATTAACTTGGTTGTCGCTGTAGCAGATTATTGGTTTTTCTCAACCACGAGTGACATTACGTATGACTTTTTTTTTTCGAAAACGAGGGTGTTAACACAGCTTCCTGTAAAGACCACGCTCCGTTCTGTTTCATGTTTCTCTAAAGATCCGACAGCTCAGGCGTTCTGAGTCTGTTTATTGTATACGTAGCTATAGTTCGCTGGCATAGACAGACACATCTTACTCGAATTCGAAATTACGTGCGATTGGACTTAAGTCACGCGCAATCCGTTGATGCACGTATGCTTGTTTAATAGTTATGAAACCAAATAGAATACGAATCGATATGCACTATTCGATTTCATTATTAGAAATTTCCAGAGCCCGAAAATTCTACATTTTATTCGTAAAAAAATATTCAGACGCATTGACAGAGGAAGTATTTGGTTAGATCTAGCCGACAAAAAATAGAGTTGTGAAAAGTGAGGTTGGCTTGAATGCAGCAGTGACTAGGACATTCGAGATATTAAGTAACCGTATACGTAGCGATTGACCGTACATTAATCTCACGATTGCCTATCTCGTTACAGAGGCGTATTTGCCATGATTGTTTCCTTTAAATTTTCGCGATTGACACGTTACATACACCCCTTGCTAGCTTTGCTGCTTCATCCATGCCTAGAGCCATGGCTGCTTTGTGAAAATTGATCGAGCGACCGTGCAAGAGCTCTGCGAACAAAACTACAACGCTACTGATATCATGATGATGACAGTAATTGATGAAACTTTCGCTTCCATGACACTACAATTTTTAAGGGATCAATATATCCTCCGTAATCCCGTAAAAGGTTGGGCTACATGCGTCGCGGTAAAAAAAATCATCCCTCGACGTTTCCTTTATAGTTTTCTCATCGGTACCGAGTATCACCATCTACTCGAAAAACATTCCCTTTTTCGAGTATGCACTATTCTATAAGAGTACCAAATCTAATAGAAGGCTATTCGATTCGTTATTCGAAATTTTCGAATGGCACTGATGTACGTTCTTGCATGCTGACAAAATATCACCAAATGGGCCTGCTTGCATTTTTTATGCTACACGCGTGTTCTTCCTTCAGAGGTTTGGCTATATAAGTTTATATCTTTTGCCGGTGAACAGGACTCTCATCTTTTCATCTTTCCATGGTATAGTATCACGCACAACATATTTTACTAATCTCGCATGACCCACATGACCAATATATTTGAGATGTATTCTCACTTCAATGTCGCGGGCTTATCATTTGAGCGCAACGCAGCATATGTGCCCAACCACATGCGCATGTATATAGAATGAAAACTCAGCTAGTGAAGCGTTGTAATAAAACAAAAACGACTTTCCTTACTCATTTAACCTTTACTCATTTATATGCTACATTGCAACGTCTGCGGACAGCAACACGTTGGCCAAACGGACACGGCATTTTGCTTGCGATTCAACAATCACGGGTACAATATGCCACTTCGCTGCCGAACTTGCCCGTATATCAAGACACGTTCGACTGCCGAATCACAGCTTTAGGGATATTGCGGTAAATATTTTGTAGTCCGGCTCCCGAAAGCCACGCGAGCGTGAACATCGCAAGGCATATTTTTATTTTCAAATATCGCACACTAGAATCCGGCATAAATGAGGACCCCGTCCGACTCTCCTGCCTCAGAGAAATAAGCAAGCAAAAATGTGCCGTCTTAGACATACCATACCTGTTTGAAAGGGTTGAATGTGTCGGCGATTTCGCGCGACGAACGAAGAAAGCAAAAAAAAAAGCGACAAAAAGTCGATCACCGACGCCACTTATAGACGACGTCCCTCTTGAGTTGCACCAACAAAGGAGGGTAATTACGTGCCGCGTAGCACTGAAGCCAAACGCGTGTCGAATTGTTTGCTGGCGCCGCCGCGTGAACGCTTGCGACCATACCTAAGGACGCCCGGGAACACAATCGAAACCACATGCTCATAAATCGTCCACCTACCATCCGCATTCTCCAAAGAAGTTCGAGGGAACGCAGGGCGACGACAGTATAACATCCGCACCCTGAGGAAGAAAGGCCCCCACTCGATACGTTGGTTCAAAAAGTTACAAACACACACACACACACACACACACACACTCCCAAGCCCATATATACGGGTGGATCTGCTCGCAACTCAAATCAGCTCTTTTGCGCCAAAAATATCTCGAAAAAATTCTCGATAATGCAGTTCAGCGTGCTCGGTCCCTGGACCGGGAAGTCACAATGCAAGCAAGGGAGAGCAGCAGAGACGAAACGTTATGTCCAAATTTAGTTATTCCGCTGCAGCGCCTCGTGTAAACTCTATCCTAAGCCGCCACTTTAATATACTTAAGCGGAGTAGTCGACTGTCCTCTGGCTTTCAAACCGCACCTAAGGGGGTTTACCGCAGAAATAAAAACCTAAGAGACCTACTCGTTAGGGCAAAAACACAGAGGTCTGTGCGCCACAAAGGGTGCAGACCATGCGGGAAACCTCGATGTAAAGTGTGCCCACACATGGTGACCACAAGTACGGCCGAAGACTCTCATTCTGACTTTATTTATGATATTAAGGAGGATCTTAATTGTGATTCGAGCAACGTACGTCATATACAAAATCCGATGTGAAGTTTGCAAAAAGGAATATATTGGCCAAACAGAAACCGCGTTCCGCCTGTGTTTCAACAATCACAGGGCACATGTTACCGGCCTCCCTAATTTGCCATTTTCCATACACATAAACTTGCCCGGTCACTCTTTTGAGCGCATCAGTGTTGTGCTTCTACAATCCGGCTTTCAGCACACACGAGAGCGCGAACAGCGCGAATCCTTCTTTATAAATAAATTCAAATCGTCCTCGCATGGAATTAAAGAGAGCCTAGGGCGGCTCGCTTTCCTACGCGACCAATCGTAACAGTCAAAAAACGATATTTATCATTTGGCTATGGGGATGGTGCACTTGTAACTCTCCTCCGACGGGAGCGCCATCGCGGCGGCACGCCCGTCGTTGGGGTGATAGAAGCTCCGGTCGCAGGGCTGGCGGTAGCTTTAGAAACGCGTTATTCGCGTATTCCTGCGATTTTTCGTTTCTTCCAAAGGCCGTCGTACTACGGCTCGGTGTTCAGCAACAAGATTTGTTTTTCGTCGGCCGTAACAATACTTATATCAGATCACCAGGGCCAAATATTTATAGCCTCCAGAAAGCTCAATGCTGAAGGAGAAGCGAGGTCGCTCGCGCGCGCGCGTTCCGTCGACGCTCTCTACTGAGCAGACGACATGTGTTGCTAGTTTGCAATGTAAGGAGCATTCTGTCCCCCGGCATACTGCGTGGAGTACGTGAAAGGTGGGTTGTCAAAGGGAGGGAGTTAGTGCGCGCGTACCGGCAATCTAGCAGACGACATGTGTTGTCGATTTGCAATAGTTCGCGCTGTTTTTAACGAGCCGCTTGTGTGGGTTACCAGGCTGCGACACGCATAGCCGTGTGGACTGAAGCGCTCCATACATTTCGTTCGCGGCCCGGGCTGCTGTCCGTTTCCTCTTTTTTCTTCTTTTTTCTTTTTGTCCAAAAGCCCCCTCACGCATTTGACTGGTTTGGTCTTTCCTTTCGTTGGTACTCCGACCAGAACAAGGATCGCCGTCTACTGGCGTTCCTCTTGCAAAAACAAAAAGAAGGAAAGAAAGAAGAAAAGAAAAATCACTTTCGCTATCCAGCCTGGCAATCTTAGAACTTTCGGAGTATTTTGACTCCCGCGTTTGGGAGACACATCGGCCCGTCACCACGCTTCCGTCCGCAGACACACTTTCTTTAACTTGATGCCCATGGCCTGCCTCGTATAAACGTTTTCCTTTAGCAATATTAGCCCTACGAAAAAAAAAATTTTTCGAACCTTCTACGGGTATTAAAACCAGTAAGAAGCTGCGGCGGAACACACGCAGACGACGCCACCCCGGCACAGGCAGGCGCCCACGACGGAGGAGCGCCCGCATTGGCGCTGAACGCAGGGGGCGACGGTGGAGCCGCCTGGCCTTGTGCACCATCCCCATAGCTAAACTGGTGTCGTCGATAGTACATAAAGAAAAATATCACTCACAATGTGTTTAACGTGTACTGCCTCCAATATATCTTACCCCCCCCCTTTTTTTTTCTTTTCTCTTTTTTTTCTTTTTTCCCTCGTTTGGGTTGCGCCCGACCTTGTCTATTGTTCAAGAGGGCCAGAAAGTACATGCAGCCGGAGCGCGTCGCCCCTGTTCAAGCATGCCGCCGCGCTTAGCTCGCTCGACTCTTGCCGCAGGCTCATTATTCTGGGTGGCTCACTTACTCCCTTTTTCTCTCCTTTTCCACCTTTTCCTTTTTTCGTTCCTTCGAATGCCTCGTACAAAGCCTGTACCCAGCTTGTTTCTCATTCCTGCTTTGCCACTCAAGCCCTTATCCCGTTCACGTGGCTCGATAGTTCACACATGGCAACGATTAAAGAACCAGCCGTTGCACCTTCGGGGTCTTCCTTATCTAGATCGTTTTGCCCTCTCCTCTCATTCCCTTTGAGCCACCCACGTTGGTCGTTGTTTGCTTATTTATTTATATATTTGTTTGTTGGTTTGCCTCCTCCTTTCACTTGTAACTCTGCCCTTGCACTTGTATACGGATGGCCGTAGTGCTTATTCGACGAAAGAAGGCTGGTCCTCCAGCCGAAACGTTAGGAATAAAGTTTTTATCTGTTAGCATTGCAGTATATATATATATATATATATATATATATGAAAACTCTGTAAGACACGCCAACAACTGCTGTGGTTTGCAAAGTTCTTTTCATCTGCCGCGCCACACGATTTCCTGAGATTTTGTGAGTTTGGGATGCGGGCGAGGTTTTGTTCGACGAGGGAGGCGGTAATGTTTTATGGTGTAGTGATGGGAAGTCAGAGGCGCACTGGGGCTTCTTCTTCAGGGTCAGAAAAATTAGTGCTGTTTCCAAGTTATTTCTGAATCAAATGTAGAATGTCCACTCCCACATAAAATAACCAGAAAAGGAAAGAAACTATCACAGCAAGGCTGCTGATCTTGCCAAACGTCGAGCGTGGCAAAAACACATGCCCACAGAAAAACCACCCAGCATCCACTGCTTTCGGAACTCCAAATAAGAGTGGCCGGAGAATATGCTCCCTGCTCTCTTGACTGTAGGACAGCTCGGCATCCGAATTTTCAGAGGTTTCCAACGAGTTAAACCGATCGACGACGCTTCGAGAAAGGTCAGAAGCGCGTCATCAAACAGGTTGTCGTCGGGATGGTTTAGCAGTCAACTTCAATAAACTGTACGTTTCTTAGTGCGCGAATGATATGAACCGTTCCTTATTTTTCAAAAGTAATAGTGATGTAATGTCATTTGTTTTGGCTAACGAGCTTGTAATGTAACTTAATTAAATTACATTTGTAGAAGTTGTAGAATAATAATAATTAGCTACGTAATTTTATTACTTTTGAGATTTTTATTTGGGGTTTTGGTTTGCGCGCTGCCGGCGCCGCCGCCGCCAACGAAAAAAAAGAAAAAATGGTGCGCGCCGCCGCCGATGAAATAATCGGCGCCACGCCGACGACGCCGCCGCCGCCGAACAGAAACGACTGCCATGCCGCCGCCGGTCGAAATGGACACGGCGCACACCTCTAGCCGTACCTCGTGCGTTGCTAATCGAGCGGCCCTGGTCCAATGAAGGGGGGCACAATGCTCAGGAGGGGGCGCGGGAGAGCGTTCAGTGAGTTCCCCTCGCCACTGGCTTGGCAAGTGCAGCGCGGGCGCAATTTTCTAAAGTCCCTCAATAAATTCAAA
>JABSTT010004480.1:0-23394 GCA_013339685.2 Hyalomma asiaticum
AGAACAAAAGGGGGTCGCCGACATGATGAACGATCATGTCGGCGACCCGTAAGTCAGTTACGGGTCGCCGACATAGAAAAAACAGACATGGGCAGGCCACGTGATCAGAAGGCTAGATAACCGATGGATAGTTAGAACGACGGAATGGATACCAAGAGAGGGTAAGCGCAGCCGTGGGCGGCAGAGAGTAAGATAGGGGGACGAAATTAAGAAGCTCGGGCAGGACAGGCGAGGATGGCGAGGATTAGGAGAGTCCTTCGTCCTGCAGTGTACATAAGATGGGCTGATGATGATGATGATGATGATGATGCTGACAGCCTCCGCACTGACGCTAACTTTGTTCGCAGGTGATATTGCGGTCTCTGAAGTAAGCAGGACTATGCTTGTATTAGCGCGTGCTCTCCGGTTGCTGGGAAATTAAAGTCTATACTTCTTTTAGGAGCTTGCTCCTTATGCTCGGGGCTTGTCCATCGTCGGCGTAGCCGCTGGTTCTTATAGCTCCCACTAGAGGCGCAGTTGTACTGTGATTTCAACAGCGCTAACTAGATGGCGTGCCGCTGCTGAGGCGGTGCACACTCTCTACCAGAGCGCTAGTTAGATAGGTGACCGCTAGAGGGCTGAACTGTGCTCAGATTTCAAAAGTTGGACAGTTGGCGAAAAAGTAGAATGAACTTAATGTATAAAGGCAAGGGGGAAAAGAATAACATTCTCTCGTATAGATCGCTAACCATTACATCGGTACTATACAGGTTGGCTATGCAAGCAGTAAAATTAAAAATAGAAGCGTGCGTGCGCAGAACGTAACAATATTTTGGGAGAACTTCAGAATGGATTTCGTGTAGACAGGCCGTTAGAAGACAACCTATCTGTTCTTAATCAGTGTATAGAAATATCTGAAATAGAAAGCAGGCCTTGTATGTGGCTTTTCTAAATATCACTGGGGCGTATGACAAGGTTAATCGGAAAATATTGTGGGAAATGTTGGAAGGAATGGGCATAGGCGACGATTTTGTGCAGCTTTTGAGGGAGATATATCGAGAAAATACAGTTTGCATAGAATGGGAACGAATCAGTAGCATAGAGAACGTTGGTATTAGCAAAGGGCTGAGGCAGGGATGTCCTTTGTCGTCGCTGTTATTTATGCTGTACATGGTTAGAACGAAAAAAAATCACAGCATATCCACGGGGTGAATGAAGATGAGTGGGCGAAGCTCCGGTGGTAAATGACTCTTCCGTGAAAATTCGCCCAATAAATCATCATGAAAGACGTGAGAACCAGTGTGTGAGGTTATATAAGAACTTTTATTCATTTTCTTAGATGAGGTTTGGCTTCCGTTGTCCCTTCCAAATGATGGCTTTATGGTCCGCGAAATGCAAGGAGAGCGGTTCTTGTATGGGTTGCAGTTGGACGTTCGTAAATGCAATGTCTATGCACGTCCCTCACCCATTCACCCCGTGGATACGCTGTGATTCTCGGCGTCGCGTTTCCTCGCCGCTTCTCGGGCTCTCGCAGTTTCTGGATCCCCTTCTCGGCGTCGCCGTGTACCTTCTGCTTCGCGGGCTCGAACGTCGGGATCCGTTTCTCGGCGCCTCCGTGCAACTTCGGCTTCGCAGGCTCTCACCTCCGGGTTGTCTGCGAACGCGCGCTGCAGCCGCTTTCCGTGCCCTCCGCTCCGCCGCCTTGTCTTCCGTATGGCGCAGCGACTCTGAGCGAAAGAAGAAACGCGCCAAGAGCGAGCGCATTTTATAGCTCTCACCCCTAGCGATCTCCCATCGCACTGCATCGAAACATCTCGAACGATCGCCTCCATCCAATGATCTAGTGGATGGCTCATCACGCTATGCGCTCCCATACAGCTGAATGGAGCGAGCGCCGCAGCGCCATCTCGTATTTTAATGAGTCAACTGTGCTGCGCTAGCGCCATCTAGTGATATACCGTCACCCTAGCCTTTACCATGTATCTCTATGGATGGATGGATGGATGGATGATGGATGGATGGATGGATGCTATGAGCGCCCCCTTTGTAACGGGGCGGTGACATGTGCGCCACCAGGATCGTAAGAAAATTTAAGAACATTTCTTTTTTTTCTATCTTTAAGTGTGTCTCATGTCATTTAAATTTACTTCAATCAATCGATCATACTATAGAAAAAACGGAAATTCATAGCCCAGTTCCCTGCCCCTTATGGCAGAAATTCCATATTTTTCCCTATAATTATTTTTGTCCGTTCTCTCTAGTTTTTTGCCACTAGTATTCTAACCGTCTCTTACTTATTTCAATCGCGGCTATGTTCAGCATCCCGTTGTTCGCCCTAAAACCCAAGGCTTCATGTAGGTGGTGCCCAAACGTACACCTGGTTGGATATTTCCTCATTCAATCAAACATGCTGCGTCGTTTCCTATCTTCCTCACAGCATGCACATTTTTCTTCTTCTTTACTGAATTTCGCTTTATAAATACGCGTTCTGAGGCAGCCCGATCTCGCTTCAAACAGTAAAGCGCTTCCTCTTGAATTATCATAAAATGCCTCCCTCTTTATTTCGTTTTTGCCCTCTCGGTAGTTATTCAGAGTCGGTTTTTTTTTCCATCGCTGCCCTCGAATAAATCTTCTCCGCCTCTCTGGCTTTTCCCTTTACGGTCTTTGTTGTCAATTCTCTTAGAGCCGTATATTTACTGGTGAGCCTCCTAGTTCTGTTTCTCCACTGCGATTCAATGCTCTTTCTATATAAATAGCGGAACACCTTCACTGCCCACCTACTCTCTTTCATATTCCTTAGCCTCTCTTCAAACCTTATTTTGCTCTGCGCTTCCCTTGCCTCAAAACTCGACCATCCCATATCGCCCTTTATAGCCTCGTTTGTCGTTTCCCGTGAGAACCCAACGCGAGGCGTCCCACAGTTCTTTCATTCACATCCATTCCTGATTGTATCTCTGGCCTCATGCACACCACTGAGTTCCAAATGTAAGCTCCGGTACCATTACCCCTTTCCACAGACCCTGAGTGAGCGCCACCAACGCCATCTAGTGAGCACTTCACGAACTAGACGAGGTGGCTACGAAGGAGGGGGGACTGACCCGGCGTAAGTAGCTTCGCCCCTAAAAAGCGCTAGGAGATAGCAACATTGTTTTATTCTGTCGCACAACAGGCGGCGTCATGATTGAGCAGATGCTTCCAGGTTTATTTTATGCTGCCGATATTGTCTTATTCGCGGGCAGTCGAAATGATATGATGATGATGATCGTGGTTCGGTTAGGAAAGGACGCTAATTTCTGCAGCCCATGTAGGGAGCACGGCTAGCGTCCGCGGGGGAGAGGGGGGGGGGGTTGGATTGAAAGAGATAGGAGAGAAAGGCCGTAGTGGAGGGCTCCGGAAATTTCGACCACCTAGGTTTCTTTAAGTGCACTGACAACGCACAGTACACGGCCTCTGGCATTTTCGCCTCCATCGAAAATGCGACCGCCGCGGCCGGGATCGAACCCGAAATGATATACAATGGCTGGTGAATGAATATATGGAAAGGAAGGCGAGTGTGGTGAAATCCCCGGACGCTGGAATGAACTGGCCAAAGAAACGCGAAGCACGCGCAAGCATGCGCATTAAGGGCACGCCGTAGGGCCCCGCTTCGATGCGGCCCTACACGCGTCCTCGCGGTGCGTGGAAAAAAAAAGATAAAAAGAAACGAGCGACAGCAGCTGAGGCAAACGAAGGAAGACATAGGAGCTGAGAGGACTCGCTGTCCTGGTCGGTCGTCCATGCCTGAGAGACTAGCATTTGTCGGAGGACCCAGTCGAGCGCAAAGCCCGAGGGACCTCGAGAACGACACGTCTCCTGCTCCGGACTCCCAGCAGACGTCTGGGAGTCTTCGTCGCTCCTTCGTCCACAACACTTCTGGTGCCTGCCTCGCTGTTCCCAAGAACCTTCGACGGACGCTGTGTCAACGCCGTCCAAGCCGAACGCGTGAGCCTTCTGGTGTTTGAACTCCTTTCAAACTTTCTTGTACAAACGTTGCATGTAGATATTATTGTCAAGTTTCGTGCTTTGTGTGCGCTCTTGTTTAACGGCGTTTTTGCCTGTCTGTGTTTTTGTGCTGAAATATATGTCCGTGTGCTGTGCCAGCGTCTGCCTCTTCCTTGCTGCCCTCGGAGGCGCCTCTGACTTGCTTCTTCGAGCCTGTTCCCGGAACCTTTATCCCTAACATAGGGCGGTGATTGTCATTGCGAGAAAAGGCTTTTATTACGATTTCTGGTCGAGGTGAAATTTCCCACATAAGGAAGGCTACACACTTACTGCGATTGCCATTTGAGGCACAATTATTGCAACCATATTGAGTCAGCAACACGCATAATAATTAGAGCAATGTCAATGCGAGAAAACGCTTTTATTACGATTTCTGGCAGTGATAAAATTTTGGGGACAATTTTTCGCACCCATATTATGAGTCAAGAACACCCGTAATAATTACGGCAATGATATTCAATGCGAAAAAAGGCTTTTATTACGATTTCTGGTCTAGATGAAATTTCCACAAGCACTAGGCACTTACCTGCGATAACCATTTTTAGCACAATTATTTGTACCCCTTTTATGAGTTAGGAAGACGCGTAATAATCAGAGCAATGATATTCAATGCTAGAAAAGGCTTTTGTTACGATTTCTGGTCGAGGAAAAATTTCCACGTAAAGAAGGCTATACACTTACCTGCGATTGCCATTTGAGGCACAATTTTTTGCACTGATATTATATGTTAGGTACACCCGTAATAATTTGGGCAATCATATTCAATGCGAGAAAAAGCTTTTATTACGATTTCTGCTCGAGATAAAATTTCCCAAATACACGAGGCGATAGCCATTTGGAGCACAATTTTTTGCACCCGTATTATTATCATTATTTATTTATTATTTTTCAATATACTGCACGCCCATTGGCCCAAGCAGGAGGGGCAGTACACATAAAAAATAAAATACAAGGATGGCGTAATACATGTGATGGTACAAACTAGAAATAATACAGAACAATAAGGCTTGAGAACAAAAAACAATGGGTGCATAGAAGTAGTAACACTCATATACGGTGAAATGAAACAAATTCGGCACTAAAAAAAAATTAATCTAACAAAAAATATGCTCTTCCAGAGCCCGAACGAAGTGTGGCGACATAATGACTGAGTCTCGAAGTCTATTCCAGTCGTCTATAGTTTGGGAAAGAAGCTATCTTTAAATGCGTTAGTTTTAGCGAAAAATGGTTTCACTGTATGAGGTCAGGTGTGTCTTGTTTGTCGAGTTGTAATGGGACGAAGGTATAGCAGATCATTTACATTCAAGTTGCCAGCCAATATGTTATGTAAAAATTTTATGCGATGACACTTTTTTCTGGAAGGTAAAGAAAACATCTTGTTTTCACTCATGAGAAAACTAGGGGAATCTGTCGCTTATATTTAAAAATAAATCTAGTGGCCTTGCGCTGAATCATTTCAAGCTGATTGAAATCTTTTAATGTGTGATGATCCAAATTTGTGATGCATATTCTAACTTCGATCGCACGTAAGTGTTTACAGCAAGCAAGCCCACTGAGGAGAAGCATAACGTAGCCTTCTACGCAAGAAGCACAACTTCTTAAATGCCTTCGTGCATATCTCTGCAATATGTTTAGTCCACGTTAATTTGTCGGTAAAAGTGACTCCAAGGCACTTGTAACTGTCAACTGTTTTAATAGGAATGCCACTCGAGTGGTACTCAATTATTATTGGGGCCTTTTTCTGGTATTCTCAATAAAACTGTTTTCTCTACAATTAACTGCATGTCCATGAGTGGCACCAAAATTTATGTGATTAAGTGCTTGTCGAGCCAATATTGTCTCTGGTAGAAACTATTTCATTAAAGATAAGGCAGTCATCTCCGAAAAAACTTACTGATATGATGATGAAATACTCATGTCTCTGTTAGATAATTTAAAAACAACAAGGGCCCCAATACACTACCCTGCGGTGCACCAGAGCTACCATGAATCACCCAAAATGACAACCATTATATCAACAATTTGTTGTCTGTTGCTCAAGTATGATGAAATCCACTTAATGAGATACCCGAAAGATCAATTAGTTCAAGTTTATAGCCAGGAACACGTGTAATAATTAGAGCATGATATTCAATGCGAGCAAAGCCTTTATTACGATTTCTGGTTTAGATAAAATTTCCCACAAGCACAAGGCTATACACCTACAGCGATAACCATTTTTTGCACGATTATTTGTACCCCTTTTATCAGTTAGGAAACACCCGTAATAATTAGGGCAATGATGTTCAATGCGAGAAATGGCTTTTATTACGATTTCTGGTCGAGATAAAATTTCCCACCGAATAGCATTATTTTCGGTTTGATACTTCGAAATACCGACTATTTTCGTGAATAGTTAGCAGATTACTCAGCATCGACGAGGAAAACTATGAAGGAAGGAAACGTTAGGAACTGCAGGGGGTTATTTTTTTCCGTAAGTGAAGTACCATGATGCATGCAGCCCAACCTTCTATGGAACTACGGAGGACATGCTGATCCTCAGACGTAGACTTTCTTGATGAAATAGCGGTGTCACAAATGGGAAAGTATCGTGAATCTACTGTCATTTTCATGATATCAGTAGTCTGTCCGGCGAGATCTTGCACAGAGGAAAGAATAAATGTCTGAGAGGAAGCTTGTGTCAATCTTAAAGCCTCGTCATAAAAAATTCAAAAGAAAGTGTCGTGGTAAATAGTCGTTGGTCACATGATAGGCTAGTGGTAGCTTAAGTACAGCCAGGCGCCACCTATAGTTACTTAATATCTCATAGGCTTTCGCCGCTGCTGTATGCAAGCCTACCTCACTTTTCACAGCTATATTTTTTTGTCAGTTAGGTCGGTTAAAGATTATCTCCCTTTGTCCATGTGTATGAATACTTCTTTGAGCAATATTTCATGAAATTTACAGGCTGTTTTGAAAACTTATGTTACTATTAGAAACTTTAGAATAACAAGTCTTCTGTTTGAACGGTACTCGAATCGAATAGTGCACATATATTCCTATTCAATTCAATATGTGCCTATTCAATTTTTATTCACTTCAGTTCTGAGATTCATTATTACGGCACCCCTAGTTCTTTACAATAAGGTATGTTGCTTCAAGGGACTCTATAATGAAAAATAATAACTGCTGCGTCCATAATTCAGTACTGTCTTCACGGTGTATTCCTTGGATATGCAGCCTCAAGAGTTTGCTGCCGCTGTTTTTGTGGCCTTGTCTTGCTCTTGCGAGGCTATTGGTGTGTGCTGGTTTGTCAAACTGAGGTGGGCGAATCTTTATTGCACATACCCGTCCTATGCTGTACGCTTTCCCACTGAGGTCTTTTCAATAAGAACGCTGTGCAATGTAAGGGTATGTGGCAGATTTGGTGCTTTCTCTCATGTGATCAGGAAGATCAGGAAAGTTAACAAGAATTGTGGGGTCCTTAAATTTCGCCTTAAGAGTTGAACTTGGTAGCGATGCTCGCCCCATTCTCATCGCGGCCTCTTCTGCTTTCCATGTTCTTCAGCCGCCTAGCCGCATAATTATCATGACACACCACTTGGAAAAAAGTGCGAGGTGCTCGCGGTAATGTGTGGCCTCCCTCGTCGTGTTGCACCACTTGACATAGACGCGCCCTCAAAACTCGCCGATGAAGAAGGCGCCATTAGAAACAGACTTGAGCTTGTTGGTAGTGGTTCATCTTGAGTCGGGTGCACCACTATGCTAAACACAGACAAAGGAGAAGACGCCCCTGCCCTGTGCGTCTTCTTCTTTGTCCATGTTTCGCGTAGCACAGCACCACCTCAAGATGAAGAAGGCAGGAGGGTATATGCGGGGTGGCCATGCGCGTGGTGCATCCTGCCACCGACTGAGGAGTCGCAGATTCAATTCCTCAGTCACCAAAGGTTTTTTTTATTTCTTAATTTGCATCTACCTCGAAATTTTGCTCACGGACAACGCTAGTTTTTCGCTCAAACCAAACCTCTCTTTCTCGGGTTTACAGCTACTGGTTGGTCTCGTTCTCTGGTAAAGAGTTTAGGTTTTCACTGTGTTTAAACTGTGCGGACGTTACGAGGCACACTGCGTTAAGGAGCACGTACTTGACAAGGAAGACACGAAAAGCGCAAGTTTAAAGACATTGAAGAACCAATCAGTCTAGTACCTTATGTTGCTTAGGTTCTCACTTTCTTCATGAGCTTGCTGTAGCACAATGCTGTCAACCTGAAGCTTGTGGGATTGAATCCCGACTGCAGTGCCTGCATTTACGTGGAGGCGGTTGTGCAGTGTCAGAGCATTACAAAGAACCCCAAGTGGTCGGAATACCAGAGTTCTTCAATGTGGAGTCTCTATAATCATATCATGGTTTTGGGACGTGAAATGCCAGAAATTATAATTTCTATTAGAATTTTACCATAGGTTAGCTTGGGCATCAAACAACCTTGTGTCGTAGTAAGTAAGTTGGTCCCCATCACAGTATGACATTTGTCCATTTTCTTGCACAAGCAGCACACATATAGGGGCTTATTCATTGTTGAATGATTGATTGATTTGTGGGGTTTAACGTCCCAAAACCAGCTCTGATTATGAGAGACGCCGTAGTGGAGGCCTCCGGAAATTTTGACCACCTGGGGTTCTTTAACGTGCACTGACATTGCACAGCACACGGGCCTCAACATTTCGCCTTCATCGAAATGCAGCCGCCGCGGCCGGTTTCGATCCCGCGACCCTCGGATCAGCAGCCGAGTACCATAGCCATTAGACCACCCTGGCGGGGCATTCTGAATGTGGACTGTTAGAGATATTCAATGTGTGACTATTTTGGGACATGTTTGTCACGGAATGAGAACTGTTACAGGGGCTTGACGCAGACATGCCTTTGTATAATATTCCTATTCATGCGCTAGTCGGTGGCCTTGTTCTCTCTGATCTTATGCAGTAAAGCAGTAGATGTGTTTTCAGGTACTCTCAGCTCAATTAAAATTGCACTCGTATGGTCCGCGGTACCTAACACATGCCAAACCTAAAGGCGCTTCTTAAGCGTTCACCTGTCTGAATGCAGACAATAATTCTCAGTGGCTACGGCACTCATCTTTTATTTTTCTTAGTAAATTTCAGACCGATATTTGTTCAACTGTCTCTTTTTTCAGGTCACTCTGCTAGTTCTCCTGTTCGCTAACATTGCCTGTTGGTTCAGCTAAACACATTTCCAGGTGTGTTTCTAGAAGTGATTATGTTAGTTCCCATTTTGTGTACTTCTGACAGGTGTGCCGCCTTGAGCGCCGTCTGGACGCGTACGAACATGTGCTGTGCGCCGTCCGTGACAGTGTGCTTCGAATGGAAGCGAAGGATGTCCTGCTGCACGTGCAGAACGAGGACAATGCCCGCCTCGTGCATGAACTGGAGACGCTGGTCAATCAGCTCGATTTGCCGCATGCGCAACCAGGTCAGGCCAGTGGTTTTTCTTCACTATTGCTAGTTAACTGGGCATGCTGCAGTAGTGATTAAAGTGCTACCAGGCTAAGTATATATTATGCTTCTGATCTCTCCGAAGTGCGCGCTTCTATTTGGTATCATCGCTCATGACTTATTGTTGCGATTGCTCCTCAACCCTTCACTGCCGGTTTTTTTTTTTCTGACTGCTCCTCAACCGATACTGCGTATTTTCTCATGTTGGTTCAGTGGAAGTCACTTAGCTGAGCTCCTTCATCGTTGTCACTTTCATCTGAGTCAGAATTCATCAGCCAGTGCTTGAATTTCTTCGTCCGTCAAATCGCGGATGCACGTGGCACACCGACTCGCCGTGGCTGCTGTGCTCTGCGGAGACGAAGCGAAGCGGGTGTCAATACGTGCACTCCAATCTGCTGTGAAGTTTAATTTAAAAGTTCTACATACTTAGAGGACCTCGTTCTTAGATGGCGGGACATGAACACAATTTCTCTTCTGGAACGAGTTGACTCCGGAGTGACAGGGAGTGAGTTTAAGAAGCAACCACGAGTATACTCGGGAGTGGCGGGGGAGCGCGTGGATAGTTTCAGGAGTTAGCTCGGGAGTGGCAGGTAAAGGGTTAACAGTCTATGGTGGTCTAGTGGCTATGTCATTGTGCTGAGGGACTCGGGGTGGCTAATTGTGGTAAGGACGAAGTGCAAAAGCAGCAGTTAGATTTATTTGGCACTTGAAGAACTCTGTTATGTATGAGTGGATGCAGTGTCCTCTACCTAATGGATGTCATGGTTTTGCCATTTAGCACCCTTGGATTTAAAGGGAATGACACTAAAATTTTGCTGCTGAGATAGTCCGTGGGATCAATTTTCCTGGACGTGCACATACCATCTACCATACTTCAAGAGCGAAACACAGCTTGAAAGGTAATATAAATGATATTGAAGTTTGGGTGTGCACTAGAGTGCTACAAGCCGTAGCTTGGACACTCAGCTTCTTCGAAGTCACCGGTGGCAGCTGAGCTCTCAGCAGTGCATCTACCATTGCTGACGTCATCGCCGCCTTCGCCCTTTTTTTCAACGCTTGCTTTGGCAAAGTCCTGGTGGTAACAGACCTCAATGAAAATTGTTGTTGCGCGAGGACTATAATTGCAAATTTAACAACCCGCAGTACGTGTGACAGGCAAAAAAAACGAGCATGAATGAGATCATGCGGAAGTTGCCACAGTACCGTGTGCTAACGCTCTCGAATTTGTTTACCCATACTACCAAGTCTCCCGGATTACCTGGGGGACTATGGATTTTTGACTGTTTTTCCTGGTTATATGGGTGACAGGAAAATATCCTGGAAATTCAGCTGTGCCCCATTTCTATTCGCGTCCAGTGCTTTGTCTGGCCACATAGGCAATGTTGAGCAGCACAGTGGTATGTCGTTTCGGAGCTCTGCCAAACCAAAAGTGAACAAGTTGGTAATTAGCAAGTCGTAAATAATTATCTGTGCGGCACCATAGAGGAATTGACATGCTCTGTTTATGAACAACAAGTCCCCAGCCACATATGCAGAAAAAATCATGAGATGAAAATCTTTGTTAGCGCCCCTTTAATGTTCAATAGCTCCTTGGTGGAGCATTCCTGCTTCTAATGTCGTGCCATTATTTTTGTTGTTGAGCCTGCGTTAGAATAAGTGAAACAGGTCAGTATGCTTGACATTATTGCAGGTAGCCCTTATTAACGGAGATTATCCAGCCAGGATGGAATTCGAGCCTGCGCTGCCGCTGCCGGGGCGCTTGAGGAGGCTGGCAGTGCACAGACGCGTCCCGGCCTGTCCACAGATGGCTGATGTACAGGAGCAGAGAAAACTCCTCGAGAAGCTGCGTGACAGATTCAGCACCACGCTGTCACATCACCTCAACAAACTGTTCCTGAGGCTGGCCTCTGAGACGAGCCAGCAGCGGCGAGGTAACACTTGTCAAGCACACGGGCTGCCACAACGAGCTGCGATGCTACCGTGAGCTGGTGCTATCGCTCTCGCGGGCGCCCGACCCGACGCGATTGACCACAATTGCAGAAGAACTACATCGACACAATGAGCAAGCTGTGCGAGCGGGAACTGCACGTCTTCTTTGGACAGGCCAAAGACCGGCTCACCTCGAAGCCCATGGCAGGCACGCTGGACCGGCAATTGTCGAGCATCCAGCAAGCCGAGGTGACGGAACCGATGGAGAACCACCTTGACGCGGTTCTTGAACGTCTGCTCAGTATGCTGGAGCCTGTCTGCCTAGCCGAGCAGCAGTTCTGCGCAGCCTTCTTCGGGCTTGGCTCTGCTCGGCTTCCTGACTCTGTGAGTAGCCAGCCCACGGCGGCGGGCGGCGGGTACTCAACACCCGTGCATGCCCCCTCGGACGAGGCTCTGGCTTCGGTTCACCGTAAAGAGTGCCAGATCAATGAAGAGCTGCGCCGGGTGATGTCGGCCCTCTTCCCGACGCTGGAAGCCAAGCTCCAGAACTTTCTTGAGAGGTATGACAAGTTGGATGGGTGTACTCGATGCACCTGCTAGTGCGCCTCAACCAGCATGTCATGTCGTCGCAGGATACTGGTTTTTTCCTGAGCATGGCCTTCGGCACCGTGGTAGTGCAAGCCAAGCGTAACTTCGACAGATACATGGCTGACAAGGTAAGCGTGCAGTGGTTTTTGCTGATATGGAAAAAAACATGGGCACTGAATCAGCCGTGGCTGGCAGATTGCTTTTGGAGATGGACGGAAAATGAACAGGAAGCTTTGCTCTTATTACTCCCTGGCAGTGTAGATCTGGCTTACAGTCCCCAGTTATCCCATTCCACTGCTTCACCCGATTAGGTTAATCTGCTTAGGTTAATCTGATTTATTCTTAATCTGACTTATGATTAGGTTAATCTGATTTATGCATCAAGCCTGTGCTCACGTTTTTTAAATTAGAATTTTATACGAGAATAAAGGAGACAGGGGTTTATGTTCTCATTTCTGGGTGCAAATTGTAACGGTATTGCTGTTGGTAAAAAGTTTTGTGTGTTTTACGATACTTTCAGAGGAAATGGTATGCTTCAAGAAAGGGAGTGTATTTAAGAAAATGAACATTTACATCAACTACGGCAAGCAGTAAAGGTGTGTGCACTTGGGCATATGTGCAGATGTTGGTGCCATATAAAGAATCATTAGACACTGCAGATGATGGCAGTGCAAAGGAGGCTACGACTTTAGCAGGTAGTGTGTAGCCTGTTGTAGAGATTGAATCGGAGTGTTGCTTTCACCTTATGTTGCTTTCACTTTACCACATCAATTGGTGGGTTGTAGTACCAGCTGTGGAGGTCTAGGTGCGGGCACTCGAGGAAGCAAAGCCGCCAAAGCGCTTCAAGTGTGGCCTGCTGCCTTTCCTCAACCACTTCGAAGAGTTAGCCAAGCAAGCCGAGGCCATCCTTCGCCAGGTGGAGCGTCGCGCTGACCTTGACAAGTGGTACACACGCCTGGTCCGTGCCATGCTTGATGCCATCGGGTGCGTAGCCCTCGAGCATAAGAGAACACCACCGGAGGTGAGGATGCTTACAACTGTAGCGGGCCTAGCTGCTCGGTTTTCGGGATACAGACGGTGGCGTTGGGATAAGCACCTGAACAATAGCACACTTCACTAAAGAACAAAGAGGTGAGCTAGTTAGTATAACCTAACTTGCATTACAGTGAAAGTGGCACCTCTTTTTTCATGGCAATTCCTCTTTTACAACAAAGGAAGGAGAGAACCGGTGGTCATGCTGTTAGACATTAGTATGTGAAGCCAAAGAAATCGCTTCATTTCCTACTACTATGAGACAAAGGGAAACTAAAAGGGATGAAAAGACACGTTTCCACCGTGAGGTAGGAACCCACAACCACCGCATTATCACATCGCGGTTTCAGCTCAGAAGTTCTTGGAATCCGATTCTTTAATCATAGCTGAAACCAGCCAACTTAAATGCTGTGTTATGTGCACAGGTCGTTCGTCTTGAGAACGTCCACCAGCTGTGCACGCTGCTCTACCAGCTCAAGATCAGCTGCCTCGAGGCCGAGCGGCGCGAGGCGAAGCAACGCTACAGCGAGGCACTGCAGGCCTACGTGACGCACTACTTCGGCCGGCCCTTGGAGAAGCTGAACCTTTTCTTCGATGGTGTCCAGCGCAAAGTGGCGCAGGCCGTCAAGGAGGAGGAAGTGGGATACCAGCTGGCATTCAGCAAGCAGGAGCTGCGTAAAGTGATCAAAGAGTACCCGGGCAAGGAGGTTAAGCCGGGGCTCGAGGCCTGTACGGCAAGGTCGAGAAGCACCTCTCGGACCAGAGCAGCAGCCTCCTGCAGGTGGTTGTGGCACTCGATGCAGGACGAGTTCATCCGCCAGTACAAGTCGCTCGAGGCGCTGGTGCAGCGCTGTTACCCAGGGTCCATGATCACCCTTGAGTTCATGACAGTCGACATCCTTGCGTTCTTTTCGGACATGGCGCGTTCCCACTGACGGCTTTTCTGACTCGATCTGATGTTGTATCGTTTAAGTGGACTTGAACTAATTCTTCTGACCATCGGAGTGCCCACTGATGGTATGCCCGCCCCTATGGTCAGTGGACTTGAAGTTATTCCTCTCAAGAGGCCTGCAGACTGACAACCGTTTCAGACCATTTCAACTTGACCCATTGCTGTGCGCTTTGGTGGACTTGCAGTGCACCTCCGAGGAGACGTCATTGTGCCTCTTCAGAGCGTTTGTTTGAAGGAGACTTCGGTTTGTGTACGCTCATCTTCTATTGTTATCACTTTGTACCAAAGGCATTGACCGAAAGCAGAGAATCGAATTGTGTGTATTATTTCCCTACCCTGATTGTGATATCCATCAATGTTGCAGTGGATTGTAGGAGGAGCTGTAATGTTCTACTGTGGTTAAAGAATCACTTTTGAAGCTCCAAACAAACAGCTGTCTTGTTTATGTCTCATTACAGGGTGAGTTGTGGCCATTTCAAGAATGGTTTGCTGTGTTACCTATGCTGTTTTCTTATTGGGATGAGGTCGCATTAAGGCTTTAACAGGCAGGCTGTGCAACGCCACGCATTGCTCACACAATGTACTTTGCGGCTAAGAACTAGAACGGTGTTTTCTCTCTTATCACTTCACGGGATATGAGCACTTTTGTGCGGCTTTCAAGACCGCACAGCACATATTGGTGCCTAAAAGTGGATGTATGCTAGCAATTCATGATGGATACTGTATTACTGGAAGGTGTCATTGTTTCTGGGGCAGAGCCACACAAAAACCTCATTAGAGTGATTGTATCTTTGTATTTCTAGATTAACTGAGAGTACTGCTACAGGAAAACTATTTTGTGTAGCTTTGTTAATGCGTAACACTGACCACGGCACAAATTGTAATGGTAGTGCTTGTGGTAGATGTTTCCTGCAGCCTTCATAGCAGTACTCCAGTTCCTTAAAGTTCAGAAGCATCTCAAGGATAAAATGGTCATTTAATGCTAGCTAGGCGTAACAGCTGTAGCAAAATATGGCAGCACATCATACATCAGTTGCTTGGGGGCACTTTTTTTCTACAATGCTCACATTGGTTTGATGATCGGCAATACTACATTTCTGCCTACTTCCAACGCCCTCACCTGCCAATTTCTAGAAACTAAACACCTGGAAGGAACAATGATGAGGTGAGTCTAGCAGGTCGCATCAGTCATAAACAAACTAGCTTAAGGCTCTTGGTTTGTTATCCTCTTCAGATTCATTCATTATCAGGGCTGGCTGTATTAAAGGTAGGAGAAAGAGTAACAGATCATGGATGAATAGCACAGAAATTGCTGTTCTCCGAGAGACCCAGGCGACCTTTATTATTGATTGGCCTGCACTTGGTGAAGTGGAGCTTCACTTTCTCTAGTGGCCTTTGCATGCCAATTGTTCAGGTGCTCAAGTCTCACCTTTTGTACTACCTTCGCGCGTTTGCTGTAACTTGTGATCTACTCGCACGCGTTCAACTGAAAGCGAAGCGCTTATTTAGTGCGGAGTGTGTACCATCTACAGTTCAACCTGAGTGGCTGTGGTTTTTGGCGAAAGGTATAGCATCAAATTCTGCAGTCTGGCTTTTACCTTTCTACTGGAAATTGTCATAATATATGAGTCTGTTTCAGGGCCTTAGATAGGGTTATTTTATACAGGTTTTTCAAAGAAAACTTAATCATGCGTTTAGACTTGATGTGAGCAAACGTTACACCTAACGCAGCTTACTCCTGCTATGGTACCAAAGGTTTCTAGTGTGTGTGTGTGTGTGTTGTTGCATATTGCCTGCTATAATGGATGCTTTGATCTTATAGTGCTGCCTAACACATTTAAAAGCATCCTTTTGTGCTTGCTGAATGGTCATATTACATAGCACATTCTGCAGAAGTGTTGTTGTGGCTATTCCAAAACTGCACGCTTTTTTGAACAACTTGTACTGGTCACATGCTATGGGCAGTCGGTCAGCACTTGATGCTGGCGGAAGAATGGGAAGTGTTATATCAGGTTTTTATTGTACAAATACACAGGAAAAAAAGGTGGAAAGAAGAGATCACTGTGCTCAACATAAGTGAAGACACTACTTTCTAATTTTGTCCCTTTAAAAATTCGAATGTAGCTGTGTTTCTGGTTTCTGCGCCAAGACGAGTGATATTTTCGTGAAGGTTGCTCAATATTGGGATGAGAATGATTCGTCAAGCATATCTCTCTCTGAGTGAGTGAACAAGGCAAATATCGAATATCTGGAAACAGCACATGCTAAGAGACCAGAATTAGGTGCAGACAGAACATTATGCATTACTTGCTCATATATCAAAATTTTCTTAATGGAACAGGAATATATCTTATCACAATTTTCTAAACAAAGTTGAAATTGCATGCTTGCTATTGTCCTGTCACATAGTTTAATGGGTGCTTTTCATTTGAATAGGGGCACTTGATGTGAATTTAGTCTAAAAACTTGTATATACAGTTGCTTGACCTTACGATGCCTAGTGATCCTGACAAATCATTAAAAACTCTGATGGCTTTGGTGTGGACTGTGAACCTGAATTCGTAAATCAGAGCTGACGTTGTCTTAACGCTTCCTCCTAAATGCGAAGCTGGTTGGCCATAGTTTTGGGCTCTTGATTTCAAGGTCAGTACCACCTGACCGCTGTGTGCACGCATGCTTATGTGTATGCGTGTGCATGGCTTGTGTTTTATTTTGCTAAATGTGCTGGTAAGACCAGTATGTGATGTCCATCCGTTGCGTACTAATGCTCAATGAAAATTCTTTGTGAGCATTTATTCTGTATACAAATCTCTCTGTAGTTGCACAGTAACTGTACCGAAGACGTCAGGCAGGCATACATTGTCAAAGGAAGCTGCTTTGCTCCTGTGTACGAAAATGTGTGCAGGGCTTTACAAAGATGTAATAAAAATTTTGTGACATACCTGTTGCACACCTGTTTGACATTCAGTGCTGAGTGACCAGTCCCGCGTAACATTAGCATGTTGATATGTTGCTTCATGTAGCGACCGCTGCTTACCAGTACATGCTGCATGTAGTGCGATTTTTAGAAGGTTGCTATTTTCATGCAATCCTGAAATAACAGCTGTGGTTAACGAAGAAAATTATTTACCATAGCAGCACTCACACTCTGCTTTTTCAAGCGATTGCAGTGTCAGTTTGCAGTCACGACGTCGCATGTGTCTTGCCACACTGACAGTTCCCGCCACGGCACCTGTATTAATCGCAATCTTTCTCGCGCCTAATTCGTATACGAATTAGGCGCGAGAAAGATTAACTAGCCTGAACATTCGGCATGCATGGGTGGTGAATTATTTCTCGTGGCAGACGTAGCCTTGGTAGATGGAGCTTTATCCGACGTTGACGCCCTTACAAAAATGCCATATATGGTGATATCAGGAATAGGCATATGTGGCGATATATGGCACGTCCCGTATGTGTCAGTATTTGCCTAACTCGCGATTAGAAACATATGGGGCAATAAAAGACATACACGTTCAATGCCATGTTAGACTCTGGTAAGTATTGAGCAAATACGGCCACGTACGGACACGTGCCATACATCGCCATATATGCATATATGGCCATATACGTATGCCTGACTATATATGGCTATATATGGTCCGCACGTGGCCGTATTTGCCAAATACGCACCAGAGTCTAACACGACGTGCCTCGTGTGTCTTCAATTGCCACATATGTTTCTATCGCGATTTGGGCAAACACCGACACACACGGGCGCGTGCCATATAGCCACATATGCCCAATTCCTGATATCACCATATATGGCATTTTTGTAAGGGCAGGCATGCGTCGGCGAGCTAGCTTGGTCCATGCGTCACTCGTCGCAATTCCCAGTAACTACGTCGATTTATCACAACGATCAGGATGACTTACCCGAACTGCCCTATTTGGAGGTAAGTGTATACGAAGGTAAGTGTTGGCAGATGAAGCGTTGTTTCAACGGCGACAAACGCTTTAATAAATAAGCTCGAATGATCCATGCGTCATTCCTCGATCAATTCCCAGTAAGTACGTCGATTTGCACGACTCTGGAAACTACTTCACCAACCTGCCCTATTTGGAGATGACAACTTGGGCCGCTAAACAGACGGGGACGAGAAAAGACACACATAGCACGCGCTCAACTTTCAGTTGTGGTTTATTCAAGCCAAACGAAAAATTTATTGGAGGTAAGTGTATATAGTGTTGCCAGACGAAGCATTATTTCGACCACGACAAAAACTGGAATAAATGCGTTCGATCGATCAGTGCATCATTCCAGCATCAATTCCCAGTAAGTACGTCGATTTGCACGACTGTGGAGACTACTTCACCGACCTGACCTCTATGGAGCGGACAACTTGGAGCGCTAAATAGACGGGAACGAGAAGAGGACAAACAAGACAGGCGCCTAACTTTCAATTGAGCTTTATTGAAGCCACACGAAAAATTTATTGGAGGTAAGTGTACATAGGTCTTGGCAGATAAAGCATTGCTTCGACCGCGACAAAAACTTGAATAAATGCGCTCGATTGATCAGTGCGTCATTCCACGATCAATTCCCTTTAAGTACGTCGATTTACACGGCGATGGAGACTACTTACCCGGAATGCCCCATTTGCAAGATACTAACAGCCACGTTATTCGTCAGGGACGCGGGCAATATGTAGAAGAGTGATATTCAGCGCGAGAAAAGGCGTTGATTAGGATTGTGTACGAAAAAAAATTTGCCAGAAATAACAAGACTTGCCTGTGATGGAGATTTCGGGCAAAATTTTAGGGCACCATATTATTAGTCAGGGACACGCGCAATACATAGAAGAATGATATTCAGCGTGAGAAAAGGGGTTTAATACGATTTGTGGTCGAGACAAAATTTGTCAAGAATAACAAGACTATAGACATACCTCCATTGGCGATTTCGGGCCAAATTCTTAGGCACCATATTACTAGTCAGGGACACGCGCAATAAGTAGCAGAATGATATTCAGCGCGAGAAAAGGCGTTTATTACGAATTATATTCGAGAAGAGATTTGCTGAAAATCACACTTACCATCCGATGGCGGTTTCGGCCAAAATTTTTAGGCACCATATTATCTGTCAAGGACACACACAATACGTAGAAGAGCGAAATACAGCGCGAGAAAAGGCGTTAATTACGATTTCTGGTCGACACGAAATTTCCCCAAGATCACAAGACTATAGACTTAGGTCCGTTGGTGATTCAGGACAACAATTTAGGCACCATAATAGTAGTCAGGCAAACGCGCAATAGATAGAAGAATGATATTCAGCACGAGGAAAGGCTTTCATTACGAAATCTGGTCGAGACAAAATTGCCGAAAATCATCTCGGGTGGCGTTTTGGGCAAAATTTTTAGCAACCGTATTATTATTCAGGAAGGCGCGCAATAAGTAGAGGGATATTATTCGATGCGGGAAAACGCATTTATTACGATTTCTGATCGGCACAAATTTCACAGTAAATCCAAGTATAGCCTTACCTTTTGACGGAATTTTGGGCAAAATATTTAGCAGCCGTATTGTTATTCAGCAAGGCACGCGATAAGTAGAGGAATGTTATGCGATGCGGCAAAACGCATTTAGTGCGATTTCTGTTCACAAACAACCGAGACTATAGCGTTACCTATTGACAGCAATTGGGCAAAATTTTTAGCAACCGTGTTATTAGTCAAGAAGGCACGCAATAACCAGACGAACGTTAATTGATGCGGAAAAACGTACTTATTGCGATTTCTGGTCGAGACAAAACTTCACAAAAAACCAAACCCTACAGCCTGATGATGGCATCCTGGGAAAAAAATTTTAGCAGCCATATTATTATTCAGAAAGGCGTGCAATAAGTAGAGGAATGCTCTACGATGCGGGAAAACGTATTTAGAGCGACTTCTGATCGAGTCAATATTTCACAAAAAACCAAGACTATAGTCTTACCTTTTTGGCATTTTGGGCAAAATTTTTAGCAGCCATATTATTATTCAGTAAGGCACGCAATAAGTAGAGGAATATTATACGATCCGGAAAACGCATTTAGTGCGATTTCTGATCGATACAAAATTTCACAAAAAACCCAAGACTATAGTCTTACCTTTTTGGCATTTTGGGCAAAATTTTTAGCAGCCATATTAATCTTCAGGAAGGCGCACAATAAGTAGAGAAAGGTTATTTGATGCGGGAAAACGCATGTAGTGCGTACTGGTTTGCCAAGTCTATAGCCTTGGCAAATTAATCAAAATCGGCTAAAGTACGATATTGTCTTATTCTAGACAGTTTCGTCTTATTTGATCGGGACGCATTTTTTTTTTCGAAATACCAAGTCTATAGCCTTGGGAAATAATCAAAATCGGCAAAAATACGATATTATCTTATTCCATGCAGCTTCGTTTGATTCGATCGGGGCGCATTTTTCTTAAATATACCAAGTCTATAGCCTTGGGAATTATGCAAAATGGGCTAAAATACGCCATTCTGTTATTCCAGCCACTGTCGTCTGATTTGATCGAGGGCGCATTTTTCTTCAATATATCAAGTCTATAGCCTTGGGAAATAATCAAAATCGGCTAAAATACGATAATGTCTTATTCTAGCCAGTTTCGTCTGATTTGATCAGGGGCGCATTTTTCTTCAAAATACAAAGTCTATAGCCTTGGGAATTATTCAAAATCGGCCAAATACGATATTATCTTATTCTAGCCAGTTTCGTCTGATTTGATCAGGGGCGCATTTTTTTTTCAAAATACCAAGTATATAGCCTTGGGAAATAATCAAAATCGGCAAAAATACGATATTATCTTATTTCAGGCAGTTTCGTTTGATTCGATCGGGGCGCATTTTTCTTAAATATACCAAGTCTATAGCCGTGGGAAATAATCAAAATCGGCTAAAATACGATATTATCTTATTCCAGCCAGTTTCCTCTGATTTGATCGGGGGCGCATTTTTCTTCAAAATACCAAGTCTATAGCCTTGGGAAATTAATCAAAATCGGCTAAAATACGATATGCTCTTGGTTGTGTATCCTCTCTGATTCATTCATTATCAGGGCTGGCTGTATTAGAGGTAGGAGAAAGAGTAACAGATCATGATAAATAGCACAGAATTGCTGTTCTCAGAGAGACCCAAGCGACCTTTATTATTGATTTGCCTGCATTGGTGAAATGGAACTTCGCTTCCTCTAGTGGCCTTCGCATGCCAAATGTTCGGGTGCTCAAGTCTCACCTTTTGTACTACCTTCGCTGTTTGCTGCAACTTGTGATCTACTCGCACGCGTTCAACTCCAAGTGAAGCGCTTATTTAGTGCGGAGTGTGTGCCATCTACAGTTCAACTTGAGTGGCTGTGGTTTATGGCAAAAGCTATATCATCAAATCCTGCAGTCTGGATTTATCTTTCTACTGGAAATTGTCATAACATATGAGTCTATTTCAGGGCCTTAGATAGGGTTGTTTTATACTGGTTTTCAAAGAAAACTTAATCATGCGTTTAGACTTAGTGTGAGCGAACGTTACACCTAACGCAACTTACTCCTGCTATGGTACCAGAGGTTTCTAGAGTGTGTGGTGTGTGTGTGTGTGTGTGTGTGTGTGTATGTGTGGTGTGTGTGTGTTTGTGTGTTGCATATTGCCTGCTATTAGAAGCCTATCTTATAGTGCTGCCTAACACTTTTAAAAGCATGCTTTGTGCTTGCTGAATGGTCATATTACATAACACATTCTGCAGAAGTGTTGTGGCCATTCCAAAACTGCACGCTTTTTTGAACAACTTGTACTGGTCACGCGCTATGGGCAGTCGGTCAGTACTTTATGCTGGTGCAAGCATGGGAAATGTTATATCAGGTTTTTATTGTACAAATGCACAGGAATAAAAGTAGAAAGATGAGATCACTCTGTTCAACAAAAGTGAAGACAGTGTTTCTAGTTTGTCCCATTAAAAATTCGAATGTAACTGTGTTTATTGTTTAACGAAAGGGAAGGGTCAAGGCCTCATTTTTATTTGTAGAAAAAAACTCATTAATGAGTTGGTCATTGTTTGTGTTTCTCGTTTGTGTACAAGACCAGTAATATTTTGTGAAGGTTGCTCAATATTTGGATGAGAATGATTCATCAAGCATACAATAAGTGAGCAAACAAGGCAAATATCAAATATTTGGAAACAGCACCTGCTAAGAGACCAGAATTAGATTCAGACAGAACATTATGCATTATTTGGTCGTATATCAAAATTTTCTTAATGGAACAGGAATAAAATGTCACAATTTTCTAAACAAAGTTGGAATTGCATGCAGGCTATTGTCCTGTCATATAGCTTAATGGGTGCTTTTCGTTTGAATAGGGGCACTTGATGTGAGTTTAAAATTCAAAACATGTATATACAGTTGATTGACATTACGATACCTAGTGATCCTGTCAAATCGTTAAACACTTTGATGACTTTGGTGTGGATTACCAACCTAAATGCGTAAATCAGAGCTGATATCTTAACGCTTCTCCTAAATGCAAAGCTGGTTGGCCATAGTTCTGGGCTCTTGATTTTAAGGTCACTAACGCCTGAACACCGTGTGCATGCATGCTTATGTGTATGTGTGTGCATGGCTTGTGTTTTATTTGCTAAATGTGCTGGTAAGACCAGTATGTGAGGTCCATCTGTTGAGTACTAATGCTATAAGAATTTTTTGAGCCTTTATTCCATATACAAACCTCTCTAGTTGCACAGTAAGCATATTAAAGACGTCAGGCAGGCATACACTGTCAATGGAAACTGCTTAGCCCTGTGTATAAAAATGTGTGCAGGGCTTTGCAAAGTTCTAATAAAGATTTTGTGACATGCCTGTTGCAAACCTGTTTGACATTCAGTGCTGAGTGACCAGTCCCGCGTAACATTAGTATATTGATGTGTTGCTTCCTGTAGTGACCGCTGCTTACCAGTGCATGCTGCGTGTAGTGTGATTTTTAGAAGGTTGCTCTTTCCATGCAATCCTGAAAGAACACCTGTGGTTAACGAAGAAAATATTTACCATAGCAGCACTCACTCTCTCCTTTTTCAAGCGATTGCAGTGTCAATTTGCAGTCACCACGTAGCACATATCTTGCCGCACTGACAGTTCCCGCCACGGCACTTGTACTTATCGCAATCTTTCTCGCGCCTAATTCGTATACGAATTAGGCGCGAGAAAGATTAACTAGCCTGAACATTCGGCATGCATGGGTGGGGAACTATTTCTCGTGGCAGACGTAGCCTTGGTAGATGAAGCTTTATCCGACGTTGACGCCCTTACAAAAATGCCATATATGGTGATATCAGGAATAGGGCATATGTGGCGATATATGGCACGTTCCCGTATGTGTCC
>JABSTT010004481.1:0-22450 GCA_013339685.2 Hyalomma asiaticum
ACCCGGAAGCAATGTTTGTTTAACTTGCATATGTAATTCGGTCCTGCAGCAACGTTTCCGTGACAAAGTCGCATTGGTTTCAACTGGTCACTGGAAGTCCAGATATTCTTGTTGGGGTGTCAGGATGATATTGTTCTATTTCACGGATGTAGTCTTGCGGGTGTCCGGATGAACTCGATTGCGAAGCCTGGTTTTTGTCGTGTGTGTGCTCGAATAATCGCGATTGCTACCTGAAGTTTTGGGTCGGTGCCCTAACAATTTCGTTTGAGCGCCCGGATAATGGCTAAGGCTTTTCGCTGATGGTCGCTTGAAGGTTGTACAGAACAGGAGGTAATAGCATTCCTTGCTCATGTTCTTGCGAATACCGGCGCTTTCGGGTATTCAGATATCGTATATATGCTGAAAGCACGGCCATATTAGCTTGAGAATGAATGCTCTAGCACTGATTGCTTCTCATTTGTACGCGAGACGGATGCTGTGGCGTTGCCCCGCCACGGTGGTCTAGTGGCTATGGTACTCGGCTGTTGATCCGAGGGCAGGAGCCTAACGAAGAGGGTTCAGCTTAAATTGAGGACGACGCAGCAAGCTATGAAACGGAAAGTGGTAGGTGTAGCCTTAATGGACAAGAGAGCGGAGTGGTTTAGGGAGCAAACGCGTGTTAGGGACTAATTAATAGAAATTAAGAAGGAGAAGTGGGCGGGCCATGTAATGCGAAGACAACAGAACCGTTGGTCATTAAGGGTAGCAGAGTGGATTCCTAGAGAAAGCAAGCGTGGCAGGGGAGACAGAAAGTTAGGTGGGAGATAAGGAAGATTGCGGGGATAAGTTGGGCCCAGTTAGCACAGGTCAGGGATAATTGGAGAACTATGGGAGAGGCCTTTGCCCTGCAGTGGGCGTAGACAGGCTCAGGATGGTGATGATGACAGCCATGTCCAAGGAGAGAGGTCAGTGAGCCTCCTGAAGATTTGCCACTCTCGGGGGCTTTCACCCAGTCGTAAAAGCTGACAGTTGACTGTTATCAAAAACTTTGTTGCCGTAGGGTGATCGCTGCACCATGAAAACTGCCCTGCCACGGTGTCTAGTCGCTATGGCACTCGGCTGCTGATCCGAGGGTCTGGGGATCGAATCCCGGCTGCGGCGGCTGCATTTCGATGGAGGCGAAATGCTGAGGCCCGTGTGCTGTGCAATGTCAGTGCACGTTAAAGAACACCGGGTGGTCAAAATTTCCGGAGCCCTCCACTACGGAGTCTCTCATAATCAGAACTGGTTTTGGCATGTTAAACCCCACATAACAACAACGCTGTGGCGTTACGCTCACGTGGCGACTTCCGGCTGGACGTCGCCCCCAAGAATTTTCAGTAGTGGGAGGGTATCAGTGTGACTTTGAATGTTCCATCCTCTGATGTTCAATAAAGTGCGTGCTGTCATAGAACTCCGTGAGACACTTCAAACTTATGTCTCCCGCAGCAGTCGAGACAAAATAGAGAAATTAAAAGTGTAAAATTAGATATTTTCCCCTATATAACTTCACAACTTAACTTTTTTGTGCGATATGGTAGCCTGGCGCGTTACTGCTTTAGTTGAAAATCAACATTGCCCCTTAGAATAAGCGAATTCGCTTCAGGGTAAAAGTTATCGTATTTTTTATTTCTCTGAGAAGTGAGGAAAAGACCAACTACAGCGCGTTGTAAAAATTGAGAAATAGTAAACCAGTGTGGCCTTTAAATGTGCTTTCAGCCACGTCAAAAAGATACCGACGTGTCTTGGGAAACGAGTGCATTCTCTCTTTGCGCAAATTCTATAAGAATTAAAACTCCCGTTTCGTATATGACGCACACAAAGTAGCGAAGAACAGTTGGTTTCAGCAAATCTAGTTTCCTTGATGATCATTTTTGTCCGAAATTTGTTCTCTTGAATTTCAACCTTTTTTCAGGCGCATTTTCTGCTTAAGTTTGCGTCTTTTTCGTCGGTTCTAACTTCGTGCTAACGATAAAAAGTTGCATGAGAATATGCGTCGTTTTGAAGACTGAAGACAATAGCGCCACGGGGCCCCGTTCGCCCAATGACATTATAGCACCCACAAGACAATTATTGTTTTGTAGCGGATACAACTATGCAAAGAACAGTCCGAGCTGTTATGTGTATAGATGTTGCGTAGTTAAATCGTAGTTTACAATTTTTCTGAAGAATTTTACGGCGAGAAAGGCAATTTTGTTCGATAACGCACGTGTGCCGGGGTGTCGGGCTTGCGTGGTCCTTTGCTTCGGGAAACACGGCGGTAGCGCAAAATGACTATTTCCGCCGTAGACGCCAGCGCCGACAGCCTATTTTCTGTGATAGGCTCTCGGAATGGAACACCTACTGGTAAACTTCCACACTGGCCGCCATGGCTACGAGTCATCATCATCATCATCATCATCATCATCAGCCAATTTTATGTCCACTGCAGGACGAAGGCCTCTCCCAATCCTCGCCATCCTTGCCTGTCCTGCGCGAGCTGATTCCATTTGATGCCTGCGAATTTCTTGATTTCGTCCCCCCATCTTACTCTCTGCCGCCCACGGCTGCGCTTACCCTCTCTTGGTATCCATTCCGTCGTTCTAACTGTCCATCGGTTATCTAGCCTTCTCATCACGTGGCCTGCCCATGTCCATTTTTTCTTCTTAATATCGTTCATTATGTCGGCGACCCCCGTTTGTTCTCTGACCCACTCGGCTGTCTTCCTATCCCTTAGTGTAACGCCTATCATTTTCCGTTCCATCGCCCGCTGCGCGGTTCTTAACTTCCTCTCTAGCTTCTTTGTAATTCTCCAGGTTTCTGATCCGTAAGTCAGTACTGGCAGGATGCAGTAGTTATATAGTTTCCGTTTGAGTGATAGTGGTAGGTTTCCGTTCATGAGTTGTGAATGTCTGCCGTATGCGCGCCATCCCATGTTTATTCTACGGTGGATTTCTTTTATATGGGTGGGTTCTCCAGTAAGTAGCTGTCCTAGGTACAGATATTCTTCTACGACTTCTAATGTATGGGTTTCGACCTTGAACAGACGTTTTTTCGCCGTGCCACTTACCATTATCTTTGTTTTCTGCATGTTCATCCTTAATCCTACCTTAGCGCTTTCTCGGCTTAAGTCTTCAATCATCTTTTGCAATTCGTCGCCATCATTGCTAAAGAGTATTATGTCATCTGCAAATCGCAGGTTACTCAGATATTCGCCGTTAATCCTGAGCCCTGTCTCTTCCCAGTCTAACCTTTTGAAGATTTCTTCCAAACATGCAGTAAATAGCATGGGAGAAATTGTATCTCCCTGTCTGACACCTTTCTGTATTGGGATTTTTCTGCTTTTCTTATGGAGGAGCAGGGTGGCTGTAGAATCTTTATAGATGTTGGCTATTGTGTTTATATAGCTATCACATATTCCTTGACGACGTAGTGCCTCCAAAACTGCTGGTATCTCTACCGAGTCGAAAGCCTTTTCGTAATCTATGAAAGCCATATAGAGGGGTTTGTTGTATTCAGCGGATTTCTCGATTACTTGATTGACCGCATGCAGGTGGTCCATGGTAGAGTATCCTTTTCTGAACCCTGCTTGCTCTCTCGGTTGATTAAATTCAAGTGTGGCCCTTATTCTGTTTGAGATAACCTTTGTGAATATTTTGTAAAGTGCTGAGAGTAGACTAATCGGCCTGTAGTTCCTCAAGTCTTTCACATCTCCCTTCTTATGTAATAATAGAATATTTGCGTTTTTCCAGCTTTCGGGTACATTTGAAGTTTTGAGGCATTGAGTGTATAGTGTCGCGAGCTTTCCAATAAGGAAGTCTCCGCCATCTTTGATCAAGTCGGTAGTTATGCCGTCATCTCCAGCCGCTTTTCCGCGGGACATGCCCTGTATTGCTTTCCTAACTTCGTCCGCAGTGACGCATGGGATTTCGTAGTCCTGCTCGGCATTTAATACACTCATGGTGGGGAGACTCCTATTTGAGCTGTATAGTTCGGAATAGAAATCCTCGGCCACTTTGGTTATGCCACTAAAGTTAGTAACGATGTTGCCCTGCTTATCTTTCACTGCATGCATTATGTTTTTTCCCGCACAAAGCTTCCTTTTGGTTGTTTTGATGCTGACTCCTTTTCTGACGGCTGCTTCTATTTCTTTCACGTTATGGTTACGTACGTCCCTGACTCTACTTTTACTGATGAGCTTAGATAGCTCGGCGTATTCTATCTTGTATCTTGAGTTAGTTATTATCATCTGTTGGCGTTGCTTGATTAGATTTTTAGTAGACTCCGAGAGTTTACTCACAACATGTCTTGGTGCTTTGCCCCCTACTTCGATTGCTGTTTCGGTGATCAGATTAGTAATGTCTTCGTTCATCTTCTCTATATCCTCATTATCTTCCTCTCCTAGAGCCTCATACTTGTTCTTAAGTGCAATGCTAAATTCTTCTCTTTTCGCCCTGACGCTATCGAGGTTGGCCTGTTTCCGTGTGATTAACTTTGTCCTTGTTCGCTTTAGATTGAGGGATATCTTCGCCCTTATTGGTCTGTGGTCACTAATTCTAATCTTATTAACCACTTCTGTGTCTTGTACTATACCTAGATCAGTGCACATTATGAAATCTATTTCGTTTTTCGTTTCTCCGTTGGGGCTTTTCCACGTCCATTTCCTGTTCCTACGTTTCTTGAAGAAAGTATTCGTTACACGGAGGTGGTTTCTTTCGGCGAATTCTACTAGCATGTCCCCTCTGCTATTCCTATCTCCTTCTCCGTAATTACCGACGGCATGGTCTCCTTTTAGTTTCTTTCCTATTTTCGCGTTGAAGTCCCCCATAACAATCGTATATTGGGTCTGTACCTTGTTCATTGCCGTTTCTACATCCTCGTAGAACTGTTCTACAGCCTCGTCACTGTGGTTGGTCGTTGGTGCGTAACTTTGTACTAGCTTTAGTTTGTATCTCCTATTTAATTTTATCACAAGCCCTGCTACCCTTTCGTTGATGCTATAGAATTCTTCGATGTTGCCTGCTATGTCTTTGTGTATAAGGAACCCCACGCCGTATTCGCGCTTCTCTGGTAGTCCTCTGTAGCAAAGAACGTGTCCCTCATTAAGCGATAAGTACCCTTCTCCTGGTTTCCTAACCTCGCTAAGGCCAATGATATCCCAATTAATACCCCTTAATTCTTCTAGTAGTTCAGCTAATCTGGCTTCGCTTGAAAGGGTTCGCGTGTTAAGAGTCGCTACGTTTAATTTCCAATGACGGCCTGTCCGAGTCCAGAGGCTCTTTGAGTCTTTTGTTCCAATACCCGTGTGGTCGCATCCGTGGCTGGAAGCTCTGTTGATGTCGTCGTCGTAGGTCCAGGGTTTGGTTGGTCCGGTAACTTGGGAGGTGTTGGCCATGGTGTTGCACCAGGGGGGCCAGTTCCTGTTCTGGTGCTCAAGTGAGTTGCGTAGATGAAGCACGGTGATGGTGGGCGCCCATATGCATCTTTTGTCCAAAGGCTCCCCGGGGGGAGGAGACTTTCAGAGGTGTTGCAGTGAGTGGGTTAATCAGGACAGGGTATGGTTATTAAAGAGAAGTAGTCGGTACAAATAAGATACCTCAGGAGCGTAGAGAGACCATAAAGGATCAAAGGGTAAAAGGCAGAAGTGCTAAAAAAAAAAAAAAAAAAAAAACTTCTTATACGCTTAAGGATTCGAACTCGGGACCCCTTGGTCTACTACAAAACCGTGGCCGAGTCGTCTGGGTTGTCGGGTCGCCGAGGTGTTTGAGAACAGATTACTGCTGTGCCCTCTCGTCAATTGTGACGCGATTAATTTCAAAATGTCCGCAATGCAGCATTTTTGCTGATTTCGAATACAAGAAAGGCATGCCTGATTGTCTCGCCTGCGCCGCGGGAGTTTACGGCGTGTTTGTCGCGTCATCACGTGCAGCTTGTCCAGATTGTGTCGTTATCCTTCTGTTCTCTGCCGCGGCAAAGTGGCTGTCTGAGGGAGATAGAGATAGCGAGGGCGAAAGGAGGGCGATAGCTGGGGGGAATGGGGGGGGGGGGGGGTGAAGTAAGAAACGGGAAAAGTGTGCATAGCGACCTAGCTCGCACAAACGGAATCACAGTGATAATAAATTCTGTGTTCGTCTGTCGGCGTTCAACCTACATCGTAATATGTTGAATGTGGTTTCCTATATACCACGAAAGTGCTGCGGCCTTGTAATTTAGAGAGAAGCAGAACTCATCGTGTGTTATGCTCGTAGCGCGTAGCTCATTCCTTGTCCGTTTACCCCGATAGGCGATTTTTGCGAATAGCTTAGCATCTTAGCGGAGGATTGATATCAAACAAGTTCTGGCATCGTTAACTCCTGGTAACTTGCTATTTAGAGCACCAGTTTTAGCAGTCAGGGCGCGAGTCTTAATAAGTCGTTCTGACGTATCCTTGAAAGGTCGTTTTCACAAAACATTGGTACCTCCTTAAGTCTCTTTTTTTTTTTTCCTTTTCGCCTGGCAGCCGCAATTGTTTGTGTTTTCGACGATGTGCGCGCTCGTATATGCCATTTGCCTTCAATAATGCGTTTACGGTCAGCGCCTGTCACTTCTTTCGTGTGCCTACTTCGTCTATTCGCGCTGAAATAATATATGGTTTTAGTGCAGCTTAAGTTTTGAGTTGCGTCCCGCTAAACGTTAACATTTATCGGGGTCAGACTGCACATGCGTACGCACGCTAGTCCAGCTTTGCGTTTAGCGATCGCTCGCTATTTTCCGAATTTACCGGAGACGCAAAGCGCTCGCTAAGTTTGTTTAGCGCGAAGAACATGGCGGGTCCCTACAAGTGACGGCTGCCCGTTTCGCATCTATCATGTCGTCTTGCATCATTGTGGGACTAGCTGATTTAAAATAAATCGTGTTTCTGGTTTTCACTTCGAGTATTCTTACTTCGCTAATAGACAACCGATGGTAAGACAACGATCTTTTCGTTGTGTATTCTATTTTGACCACATTTACACATGGACAGCGAAAGCGAAACTCTGACATGTGAGACTACGGCAACATTTATGTAATTCTTATTGCACAATGTCTTTCTTTATTAATTCTTTTGCGCTTGCGTTGTTTTTAGTTACTAACAACGGCCGAAACGCCTCCGAGTTAGAGCGGCTTTGACACTTTCACTATTTCCGCATTTAGATGGCGCAGCGAAGGTTTGTGTTTTGCGGCGCGTCGTCATCTCGCGTTATACTATAGAGCTATGGAATGCTATCGAACAGCACTCCGCAAAAATTTAGCGTGCGTGACTCGCGAACGCTAACGCGAAGATTTTCCGCCATACTAAGTCTCTCTAATACACTCTCCGTTGGTAAGGTCACGTGGCGTGTCAATAGCGGCAATCGTTGGCATATTTGGTACCATAAAATGACCTTTATATATATATATATATATATATATATATATATATATATATATATATATATATATATATATATATATATATATATATATGTGTGTGTGTGCGTGTGCGGTTGCGGGACACGACATGTGACTTGGAATTCAAACAATAAAGAGAACAATATTACGACTATGTCTAAAACAATACAGACGCTAAAAAAAGAAAATGTAACAGGACTAGAATAATGTATTGAGGAGTGTTTAAACTTGGCCGCTAATTAATGCGGGTATTTAAGGGCTTCCTAGCCGGCGAATCAATTGCGTCATGCATTTCTGTGACTCATCCTAAGTAAGCGGAGTCATGCTTGTTCGGACCCGATTAGTTTTATATCTATCCTGGTATTCCTAACTGCGAGTAGATAATCTTCAACGCGTGCAGGTGGAGATGAAAAGGTTTACATTCCTACATATCGGTTCGGACAACCTATTGAAAGGTTTAGAATGAAGGGCGTCGCTCACCCCATGGGAGGACTTTGGGCTTCGATGCGGGGCTTGCGGTGTTCACCCAGTTACAGACATCACGCCTTCGTCAAGCACTCTAGCGCTACGAGTGGCGTTGCCTAACACTCTCACGATTATAAGTACATAGATACCCAATAAAGTGGATGTGGGGACGACCGCCTTCTTCACTCAGCGGAAGAGCATCGGACGTGTTATCCGAAGGTCATTGGTTCGCTTCTCACCGAAGGCAGGTTTGTCGATTCGTCCACTTTAATTCCTTTGTATTTACTCCACAATTACAATACTAGAATTAACTTCCCTTAGTCTTGCCTAGGCGTCATTGTCTGTCGGCTCATTCACTTCTTTCTAAGAAATAAAACGAGCTCTTGACCCCTTCCCTTTCGCTAAGCAGAAGATGTGATATTGCTGCTATAGTGGGCCATTTTCTACAGCCCTTTCCAGTCGGGTCTATATCTCCGGTGTTCTGCTAGGAGAACGCTGCTGACGGAACTGCATAATTAGGTGCAGTCAGGGGCATAGCCACGACGTCCGCATAAGAAACAAGAATACTGAGAGAGGGTGGTTTAGACCTCGCGATGACCTCATAGTAGCTAAGTCGTCCTTACTTCTTGCTCGCATGATCTTATTCCGTGCTGAAATTTTCTCTCGTACCACAATTCCACTATCCTATGCACACTGGCTGAAACAGTAGTTCCAGCGCCGCTGCCGCTCATCCAGAGTTGTTCCCTTCGGGGAAGGTCTTGTTCAAGCCGACATCGAAATTTTTAAGTTTCTACGAGCCCGTCAACGACCGTGCCTGTGTTTGTCAGTGACCTCTCTGACTCTGCTGCGCTATTGTCCGTGTCTGACCGTCTCAAACACGTAAACAGCCACCGCTGCCTTCTGCGACAGTGAACACCAACGTGTTCACTGTCGGCGGAGAATAAAAGGTACCGTGCAACCTTCAGTGCGCTCAATGCTCTTTCTGAGGGTGACCGACCGTTGAGTCATGGTTCGGTTGCTCTAATGGCAGATGCAGTTAAACTGGTCGAGGGATCCCAGCTTTCGCGCCTGTTTGAAGAATTTTGTTTTTCTTCCAGTCTAGGGCAATGTTCGGACCTGACATGAATTCTAACACGTCACATTGCCACTGGCTCGCAATAACCATTGCGGCACCGTCTGTATATAGGGCGCATCTCCTGCAGACTGTCGTGTGATCAACAAGGAAATCGCGACGTGCTTCTCCACTGGTTAGATGAAGCTTCAACAGTGCGTCGGCAGTTCCTGCCGACATTATAGCTAAGACAGCACTGTGTGTTTATGAAAAAAGAGAGTTAGCATCGAGCTGTTTGTAACACAAGGCTACCAGCAAATCCGTACGGATTTCTCAGAAATGAAAGCATCTTAGTGGCGGAAAAATTTCTTCTCGTCCGGGGTTCGAGACCGAGAGCAATGCCTGTTTTGGGCGCTCGCTCTGCCAATTGAGTGTACCAGGAGTTAAGGATTGACGCCGCGAGGGCGAATCCATCGACAACTCGAAGCACATGGGAGCTGGAATATGGCAAATGAGTTCTGCGGAAACCCGTAAGGTGGAGTAACGTTTCTTTATGAAAGGGAAAAATTAGCATCCACGCGTTTGTAGCAGAAGGCCACAAGGAAATCCGTGCAAAAGCCGTACGGATGATTGCATTTCTGAGAAATCCGTACGGATTTACTCGTAGCCTTGTGCCACAATGGAATAGAGGCTAATTTTCGCTTTCCTAAACGTTACTCCAGCTTGCGGGTTTCAGCAGAACTTATTTGCAATTGTGTGTTTATTTATGGAATACCGGCGCATAAACCTCACTCGCAGAAATGTGTGTTCTCTACAGCGCGTAAACAACGTCACTGATAGTCTACAAGGTACACCATTCTTTTAGTCTTTCTGTTTGCGCCTCAGGTATTGACAAATAACCATGGCGGAAGGATATCAGCTAGATATTGCTGTGGCCCGAACTGTAGGAATATAAAAATTTGTCCTAATGCCTCTTGGACTTTGAAACGCCCAGAACTACTGGGCCATAATGTAAACAATTCTGCGCGCTTCCAAGTGACATACATCCTTGAGCTATCTTGAATACCTCGTTGTTTTTGCTCCTGACCTTACCGCGGCTCTCGAACGCCCTCTAGGGTGTTCTGACATGCCTAAGAAACGTGGTTAACGAAGTACGGAAATGCCAACTTGCACCTCGGCATCTGACATTACTTGGATAATGGTATCGAAGCACAAATTTTTCCCGACACCGTCAAACATCGGGCCTTCGGCATATTTCGTAAGCCGACAGGCGTTAAACAATTGCACACCTGTTATAGGTCTATGCCGTTGGTTCGGACGCTTCATTCGCACATTTAGACGCCACCGTAGCACTTTTGACGGGGCTGCGGCTGCCTGGAAGCAAAGGACCTCGCACTTCCTGGTCAATCAACAGTTACGAGCCGCTCACATAGGTCATTCTGTTGCTAAGGTTCCCACAAATTCTGTGCTCTTGAGAACCAGTGGCCTCTGTGGAGGTGCATAGAGGCGCCAGCGATATCGGCGTTCGCGTTTCTCTTACCCATCGTACACAAAGATTCTTTGTACAGAGTGTCGCTTATTCAAGTCGGGCACTCAGAGAAGCAATGCAAATCACGCTGTGACAGACTAAGGGTGCATGGTCACCACCCGCGCTTTTGCAAACTTGCAGCCTTATTTGTTTGGCCGTCCACTTGTGTTTATGGCACAATGCACACTGTTAAGGTGGTCGTCCTTGAAAGAACTCCGAGGCCGTCCTTTCCCATCCGTACCTTGCCTGCACGGCTACGGTATCCTTGCGTTGCAGCGCAACGGACGCCAACATTTTCACCTAGGCTATGGACATTCGTATTGAAAGAAGCTCGTACGGTGCTTTAAGAAGAGGTGACTGGAGGACGGAAATAGAGGATGCGCGATGACTCAAGCGAGTCTGCTTTATTAGGGGATGGATAATATATATCGTCCTATGGGTCTGATAGCGCAGAACATGAAATTGTCGACAACCTTTTGGCATGGTCGTATACAATGGCACAGGATTCGCATCAGCGATACCAGGGCCTATGGCCTGGGACACCAAGTCATTATGAAGTACACGTGGCCGTGTCAATATAGTGAGTACGGTGGAGCCAGGCGTACTGTGATTTACATGGCCAAAGAGTACTATGCTTTCTTCGTGTCTACAGCGCATATGCTATCTTTCAAGGAATCAAATTGAGTTGGTACTCTGCGGGCGTATTTTGCTTTTCAGTATCCCCACTTCTTCCTGGAACAGCGAACATCTTTTAAGATGAGTGTGAAACATGTTAGTTATATCTGCTCTCGAGCGAATTCGTTTTGAGTAATTACTATACAAATCTACAAATGTTTAAAACTGCTTTTAGTTGTCCTCTATATGTGCCAAGATTCTCACAAGTCTGCGACAGCTTTTTCTCTTTAGAGCACTCAATCTTTGGAAGTTAAGAGAGTTTGATATTGAAAAACATTAGCTGAAAATGTTCGCCATAAAGATGATTCAACTAATGCTCTTTGGATCACTAGCAAGTCAATCTGGCCGCAGAAGCCTTCGCAAATCGTAAATCTCAGCACTACTCAAGTGTAGCCATCAATGAGGTTATACCATCTTTGTTTTTAAGTTTGTTAGAGATGTATCCTGGGATGATCCCTAAAGGCTACGGTATCGCATCGTGTAACGTAGAAGCTCATGTGTCAGACGGCCGATCGCTTATGGGCTCGTCTTTCTTCAATTAACCAATTAGCGCTCACCACATGTGACAGTTTGGCGGTATCGCCGGTTGTCCGGACAATACAAGTCTTGTAGTTATCCGCATTTATTGACATTTATAAAGATTCTTAGTAACAAACTGTTCAAAGCTTTACATGTTACCGAGAAAAGGTAACCCTTTACACTTATATTTACAACCTCAGAAAATTTATTCCGGTTTGGTCTTATTTATCGATTCCTTCAATGGGTATATTTCAGACTTTTTTTGCTGCGGTCAGGAAACATGAAGGAAAATCTACATCACGTACTTCAAGTCTTTGTCAGAGGTTATCTGAGTGGTGTAATATATTTGGCATATTTCAAGGCGGTGCTTCAACTTTGACACGGACATGTGTGAAGTGTTTAGGGGCGGGTAATTTTGTAATTTCCTAATTGGTGACAGGAAAAAATATAAGGTCATGCATCAGTACATATGAATGTAACTGAAACTTCAATGTATTAGACTAAAGCACAATGGATTCCAATTCTTTCATTACCTCTAACGCGTTGTCTCCAAATCTGGTCCTAATTACGTCATTCACAAATGACTTCTCGTTGCTGTGTTTCAGTTTTGTCATAGTCACTAACCGATATACGTACAGCCCACAGCAAATGTTTGCAGGATCCGAAACTTCATAAAAGCCTATATTACCGCCTATCCGCGCAACATAGCCTCGAATTAGATGCGACAGCTTATACATAGGAAAAACATTTACCCACTGATACATTTAAATGCGTCGTAAAAAGAACTTGAAGATGCCCGGTTGTAATTTTCACTGCTTCAATATGCATTCGACAAGCCGAATCCGAAATATTTCGGCGAAATATTCAGTGCACATTTAATAACGCGCGTTTGAAACCCCAGCGTTGTTGCGCTCCCGAAACGGCTATGCGACACTACCGGCCGACATGGTACTATTCGGTGACGTTGCAGTAAGATATTTTTAAGTTCAAGGGTATAGTGAACTCGCATTTGCTCAAAAAGAATCGATTTACTTGAAAGCTAGAAAGAAACAAAATACTTAGAAACCGCGCAGTGCCGCCATTCGGAAACAAAGCTGCAGCACATTTTGTTTTCCCGTGGCCTCTGAGGGCACGCCAAAGTCGGAGGTCTTGTGGCTACTAACATGACGTCAACTGCAGAGTTGAAGGGAACGCGCGCAGTGAAACCGAAACCGCGTTGTTTATCGCTCTAAATCAACGCACACGGTGCAACGGAACAACGCATATTGTTGATTGGAGGGTCAGGATCCCGAATACGCACTTAGTACAAAATGTTCAGAAAACGTTTCACGACCCCTTTAATTCGAGGCTGTGTTGCGAAAACGGTAATACAGTTTTTCCCGAAGTTTCGGATCCCGCAAACTTTTGCTGTTGGCTGTACAGGATTGCTAGCGTTCTTTCACTTGTTGCATTTCCTACTAATTTTCACTGCTTCAGCTCATAGATGTCCTTCGTTGTTTTCAATTGCAGCCGCACTTACTTTTTCACGGTGTCGCTTTAGGTATGGAACAAACCGCTTGCTTTTATTCTATTGCCGACGACATCGCCTCAGTGACGCGGGGATGATAACTTGGAGCACTGACGTTAGAACATGAAATGACATCGTCAGCAGCTGTCAAATACCCCTTGATGATTGCAAATGTTGCCATTTCGGAATGCTGCTCCTCCCACCTGGTTTCGCGACATTTTGCCTTCACTAAAAGCGAAGGGCCGCCATAGAACGGCAAGCGTTCGGTGAACCTTCGCTCGAGTCAACCATGAACGGTACATTTGTGGTTCATTTGCAGGTCCATTTGCGCGCTCCAAAAACACCTCATTTTACATCGCACGGCATTAGATATTTTTAGTTTAGCGCGTCAGCGTCATTCGTTTCTGCAAACATTCGTTGCAGAAACGAGCTTTAGTTGAGCGGAATAGCGTTTACGGCCCGGTAGGTGTGACTGTGGCACCACATAGCGAAGGATATACGCGTTAAAGAAAGTGAAAAGAAATAAAACTTAAAATGTTCACTTACATTCCCGCGTAATAGCCATTTTAAGTTTTCGAGAATAAAGAGAAATAAATATATGCGAACCAATCGCGAAGAGCATAAATTGACATGTTGCAGAAATGTAGAAAGGTGTTCTCTCGCTAGGCCTAGCAACACTCGAAATGGGAAGCGACCTCGAAAATTCGGCTAAATTATCCCTAACACTGTCTTTCTATCAAAATCTATCTATCCAGCCACCTACGACTTCGTACTATCCTGAGCTTTTCGTTAATGGGATGTATGCTAAAATTGGTATGCCACAACATGGTTGCATGAGGAACATAAATGACAGGTCATAAACGAAAATCATGACAAACATGTAATGAGCGGCATGATTTACGTGCCACGGTCTTGGTGCTCTCCTGGCCTTTTCATAATGGGATGTATACTAAAATTGGTATGGCACAATACGACTGCATGACGAACATAAATGACCCGTCATAGCACAAAAGAGGTGATGTGCATGTCGTGAGCGGCATGATTTACGTGCCACGGTCTTGGTGCTCTTGCGGCCATTTTGTTAACTTCATACGTACCAAAATCAGTATAGCGAGACAATGCATACACATTTTAAGTTCCTGATGCGTGCTTCGCATTTCGTTGATTTCCACTGCACGTGGGATCTGGCATTTCTATTTCGGGGTCTTCTGCTGTGAATGAATGCTTTCTGATCACTCTCTTTGCACAATATATGGCAAGGCCACTTAGTTATACGGCTATATAAAATGAAATGGTTTTCAATGATCGAGATTATGAATTCTCGATAAAGTAGTTCTTGCATGAGTATACGAATGTAGCTTGTTGAAAGATCTTGTGAGTTGCATGTTTTGCAGTTTCAATTCAACATTCATAGCCGTTGCGTCACAGGTGACTTAGTCTGGCCGCTGTGCCATCTTTCATACGAAAAGTCCCGGAAAAAATCAATGGCGCCTCTTTCACACCTGAGTAAACGACGCCATTTTACAAGGCCCCCCGGTGTGCTTCCGCGAGTGAAAACAGTTTGATGACAAGGGAAATGACAATACTGCTGCTCTTTGATTTGTCAGTGCTGGAGCATGGGTGTTTTATTAGGCATGTATGCGTTCATTTTGCTCTGACACCGTTTGTCTGGCCCGCGCTGTGGTGTGGCCTGTGTTTACGTTATCGGCGCGGCGCGCCTCTAAAAGCGATACGTTTCTCTGCGCGCTGCTTTCTCTGGTGCCATCCCGTTAGGGCCAGTCCACCTCGACCGAGGAGCCTGGGAGCAGACGTTCGACGAGCCAGTGGTATCAGAGGCACCAACGGCACAGATCGCTGGAGCAGACGAATGTCATGTAGCACTACCGTGTCATACAGTTATTCTATCACAACCATTAAAGCGTTCTCTTTTCTTCTTTACCCTTACATGTCTCTTTTTCTAAACCAGTTCAATAAGCGTCGATCTGCAAACACGCAATTCACCGCCGCAACGACCAAGGCCAAGCTTACTCAACGAGCTCTACGGAGGACCTTTTCCGACAACACACGCTTTTGTCTGACGACGGACGAGCCCTCAGCCAACTTATAAAGCCGGAGCTTGCCGATGAGCTTAAGACATGAGGAATCTTTCAGACGGTGAGAAAAGGTGCCCTTGTAACGAAAGTCATCGAGGAGAAGGAACGGCGACGCGAAAACGACATGCAGGACCTTCTCCCGACGTAACGAAATACCGTCAATAAACAGCTCCAAGCGTACAGAGCCTCTCTGCTTCCAAGGAAACACTACAAGCCGTAATTGAAGGACTCAAAGCCAAAGCCTGACTTATGGCGAGCCCTCGCCGTTTTAGTCGACGACAACGGAGTGGCGTCTACGCACGGGAACTCTCGCGCTAGAGCACGAGCAAGGATCGATCGTGCCAGCGGAGCTCGGAGATCCTCCGCGTTCAAGAGAATAAAAGAAATAGAAGAGGTGTGAGACCACAAACCGTTCTTCCCACAGACTTCCAAGTAAAACGGGCAACAAACGAGCAGGACAAGCAGGCACCCAACACCATGACATCCGTCATATCAACGACGAAACGAATGAGTCCGAATTGAACGTATCGGGGCATGCCACGTGCAAACAAGATAGCAGCTCTCGACAATCAGAATCAAGTGACATCACTCGATGGCTCTCAGTGATGACTGAGAACCAATTTCGAGCGTGAGAACCCATACAAGTTCATTCAGCGAGTGACACGTCAGCTGCGATTCTATTTAATGACGCTTCACTTGAATGATACGTCTACAATTGCACAATCGAGACCGAACGCATCGCATCACTCGCTAACTGGTCACCGTCGATAACACAGTTGAAAGCTATCACTCGCCTATGAGGTCTCGCACGCGACTGACAAGCAAGCTCCGGAAAACAACTTGCTACGTGGGAATTATGGAAGCGCGCAATTTCCGACCACATCTAATGACCGAATACATTTACTCAAAGAATGTGACCCTCGAAGAACGAATGTCTGTCATAATGGCTGGCATTAAAAAGGACGAAAGGGCCAATAGGCTCATCGCACAGTGTTGCAAATCCGCTATAGAGCTTTGCTAATGGAATGAATGGTTTGGGAGGTTTAGATGTTTCGAGAGAGGTAGATTTGGAGTAGATTTGGCATGGGCTTTGTGGTTGTTGAAGCGGAGCCTGAATGAGGTTTGTTTGACCTATGTACTGCATTCTACATTCAGAACACTTCAGTGTAGCGGAGTACACTGGAGTACACACACAGTACACTGGAGTGTACCGTATGTAGAATGCAGTACATAGCTCAAACAGAAACCTCATTCAGGCTCCGCTTCAACAACCACAAAGCCCATGCCAAATCTACTCCAAATCTACCTCTCTCGAAACATCTAAACCTCCCAAACCATTCATTCCATAAACTAACAGTGACGCTATTAGAAACGGGCTTCAAGTCAAAGCGAGAACGTGAGCAACGAGAATCATATCTAACATACCGCTTCAAAACGATCGAGAAAGGTATAAATGAGATCCCGGGAACCATCGCAATAATACAACCATTCGCAAGCGTTTAACCTGTGGCACCGTATGTACAGCGGGAACCGGACCATTGAAATATGAAGTGTTTTTCAAAGCGAATCATGTAAACCTGTTCGATGATTTCTCTCCTTTTTTTTACTTCCTGACCATTCATCTTTTACATGCCTTATTCTAATTATTTCTCTGAAATTTTCTTTTTTTTTTTCTTTTCTCCTGGATGTGGCCAAAGGCGCAGGCAGGCCAGTGCACGTTTTTGCCCGTCCGGGCGCAGACTTCTAGGCGCCATCGCCACTGACGTGACTGCAATTGTACTCACCCACCCCCACCCGTTTTCTTCCTTCCTTCCTTTTTTCTGGTTTTTTTTCTTGACATTGACACACCTGAGGGGGGCCTGAAGTGCACGCTTGACTATTGGGTCCAGCCACGAAAACCACTTCGTAAAGAGAGGAGGGAATAAAGGAGGCAGAGGGGGAACAACAACAACAAAAAAATAATAATAATAATAAAAAAAGGGGAGGGGGGGGTACATGATGCCCGCATATGACGCACGTCGTCTGCTTTACTTCCACTCTTTGCTCCGTTTCTTTTAGGTTCTCTATCTTTCCTGTCTTCTTTCTTTTCTTATTCTCTCTACAGCATTTTCTTTTTTCATGTTTTTCTTTCTTCCTTCCTCTTTCTTTTATAAAAATCTCTCTCAGATAGGTATAAATAGAAGCGGAAATACAACCATAGGCATTCCTGATGAAGGTCGGTCTCCGGCTGAAACGTTGAATAAACGCTTTCCGCATTTTTGTTGCCAATCCCGAGGTTCTACTGCTCATCTCTCTCTCTCTCTCTCTCTCTCTCTCTCTCTCTCTATATATATATATATATATATATATATATATATATATATATATATATATATATATATATATTGTCACATGAAAGTTCACGGTGGATAGAAGCGTCGTGCTAGGTAAAAGGTCAAATTTGTCACAATTTTGTTACTATTGGAAAACTTTGTACATAGAAGTGTTCATAAAAATATCTCAAAATGAGTGCAAAAGGCATTTTGCGGGTTATGAGATGGCTTCTGACCTCTGAGCAGGGATCTGAGTACCGCCCTTCCATCACGTCGTTGCGACACACTCGGAGCTGCGCGTTAAGTTCACGTCAGGTGTCACTCAGCGCACAGTGCATCTAGTACTTCAGACATATAAAGCAGAGATCGTCGTGAGAATGAGATATATCGTCGTAGGCGAAAAGCATGCATCTCTCCACGAGTGAAAAGCTATTTTTTTTCTTGTACTATGTTAGAGTTCAGTCTCTTAGACTAGCCGTGCTCTTTTTTACTATAGCTTTCCTATTAGGTGTCGACCACGACAGTTCCACTAAGGCCGAAGGTGGTGTGGGAATGCCGATAGAACCCAATCTGGAAAACTTTAAAAGGGTAAATACGTTTCTGGAATGCGCATATTGCTTCGAATTGGCTCTATTGACAAAATGTTCGCTATAAAATAATCTTTCTGCATATATTTGATTATCTTATTCCCCAGAATTGTTGGGAAATTACGAAGTACATGTCGTTTAATGCACTTGCTTTCTGCCTGGCTATCAATATCGCTGTTGCGCCTCTTTTATTGACTAGCGCACTATTGCTGTCCTTGTGAGCATTGAGTAATACTACGTAGCGCTGGCTAAGAAATCATAAATTGCTGTCGCTATTGGTTAGTGCTGAGGAACTTTGGCTAAACTAGATGGGCCGTCTGAACAACCTTTTAATGGTTAATCATCGTCTAGTATATGCGAAATGCTGCAAACTGCTCAACAGGGGCATTTCTAGTTCAGTGCAGCGTGCATATCTCTTTTATTAAATCAGCTAATCTCGCACTACTAGCGCAAGGCTACCTCTTTGCTATACTACACTGGGCATGCCTATGATAGTGTAGGAGCTGCTTTGACGCCACGAGAGGACGCATGCTCACGTGGCGCGCTGTGCACAAACGCATAGCCTTGCGAGACGCTGTGGAATGGACAGTTCGACGAACATTGTCTCAGCGAACTTCGGCGACTTTGAGCGTATCTAGCTATCTAACCGCCAATGGGATGTATACGAAAATTGGTATGCCAGAACATGACAGCATGACGAACGTAAATGACAGGTCATAACATTACAATCATGACATGCGTGTCATGAGCGGCATGGATTACATGCCACAGTCTTGGTGCTCTTGCGGCCGTTTCGTTAACTTCATATGTACCCATAATCGGTATAGCGAGACAACAATGCACATACAGTTTACAATCCTGATGCGTGCTTCGCATCTCCTTGATTCCCACTGCACATGGGATCTACCAATTTTTTTTTGCTTAGTTGTATTTTTGCGATGGGGCCGGGTGGCTGGTTTGGTTACATTCATCGGGCGGTTTCGCTTTTTTTGCCTCTTTTGTCCGTTTTTTTTTTGTTTCAGTGAGTAACACGACTGACAGGCGTCGACTACTGTTCGTATCACGAGAAAGGCATGGGAGATGCGGGAACGAGGGTGATAAACGCGACGATCAGCCGTCGGCTATGGCGAACGGCTAGGCGGAGTACGGAGGCGATACATTGCTGATGCCCCCCCCCCCCCCCCCTTTTTTTTTTTTGGTTGTTATAATACCTAACAGTGAAGATAGCTGGAGTTTCAGCCTCCTGTGAGGCAAATCGCGGCACACGATATCAAGCAGTGCGTGCCTGTGCTCAAGCCCATGGTCAGCCTCGAAAGTGGGTTGTTTTTTTTTTGTTCGCTTCGACTGGTGTACTGCTGTTGCAAATTTCACCCTGTAATGGGTAATACTAAGTCGAAGTTTTTGAAGAAACACTATAGTACATTTTTGCCGTTTTTCTTACTTCGCCCAACTGATTGATCGTTGCGGGACTTGTCGAGCAGACTTCTTGCGGTCATAGTGGGGGTTGAGCATCGGTGTGCTCGCCAGAAATAATTAGGCTGCGATATTCCCGAGAACTCGGTGTACAGAGCTTTTCCCGTTCAAACATGTCATCCATGAATGCCGCTGCTCCGTGTCAAGAGGAAAACGATGCAACTTGAAAAGAACCCAGCCGAAAATTCTCCTCGTCTGGTCATGCACATCGCATAATTTTCGATAGGAGTTTCCTTTTCTATCATAACTGCACAATGGGTTTCTGTCGACCTTATATGTTATCTGGCATCGCGCTGTATGAGAAAAAAAATCTCCCCATGTCCCCATCAAGCGAACCCTGAGTTACTATGCGAAGCAGCCATGAGTCGACTTAAAGTTGTGTTTTATTTTCTTCATCACTGTTCACGCACGGTCCTTCCATTCGAGGTTCCCCTGAAGTTCTTCCACCGGATTGAGCAGGGGCAGGTGCTCGGGTTTCGGCGGATAGCGGAAGCCGTTCGTCACTCTCATCGCGGGGAGTTTGCCTGCCACCAACGAATCCTTGCACGTAGAGCAAACGGCGTACTCACTGTGATCGTCGTAGGCGGCAAACTCCCGCTGCAGAATGGCGATGGCGTTGGCACGGGACTGCTCGTTCTTGATGGTCGAGATCTTCGTCAGATTGTTATCGAACCACAAGCGGTCGCATACCTTACAGCTGTGCTCAAACGTGTGGTCGAGAAAGTCACGCTTAAAGCGCGCATCGGCGCCATGAACCTCATGTAGCGACCGCTTCCGGCTCTTGGCAGCACTTCGCAGCGCAGGCTCCCAAAGCGGCCGCGCTGCGGTCGTCGTTCGTCGAAGCGCACTCCATGACAGCTGCTGTAGAAGAGAGCGCGCCGGGGGATAGCGAGCGCCTTAATTTATTATCTCTTGAACTACAGCGCCACTAGCGGTCTCCACTCAAAATAGAGCACGCGCCGGAGTGCGCGTGCTCCGAGTACTAAGGGGGCAGGCTACGCCGACGCCGGAGGGAAGGAAAAACCTAGTTCATAAGCTGCTTCGCATCTAAAAGAAAAACAGCTAGGTTAGCTCACAACACGCACGAATTGTTAGACAGCTCCACAAATCCAAGCATGAGCGCACGCGCTCCGAACCGCCTGGCACACGCCAGGAGAGGAGGAAGGCGCGGGGGCGTGGGTCGCCAGAGCGCTCCTCCTCGCCCCTTGAATACTGCCTATAAGATGCGCACCGCTTGCATGGTTGGCAAAGCTGCTCCGTGACGTGGTTGTCTGGGTGGCTCACCTGGGACCTCGCTCGGTAACCGAGCGCTCTTTGGTTCGAATGCCCTCTCGGGAGCGCCGTAAAATCCTTTAGGTTGTTTTCTGAGATTTCGGTTTATATATTACGACGCCTTGGTTGCAATGACGTTTATTGGGCCCAGTACTCGGCATCGAATCAGCAAAATCATCCACGCGATAACGATTATATCGAGGCACTTAAGATGAATCACCGCAGTAGGATGATGGGAATGCGCAGATGAAGAAGACGTGCGTCGAAATACCCAAACTAATCCCCCCCCCCCTTTCTCTACATGAAAGCTGCCATCATGGCCGCAGATCAAGCTGACGAGGAAGGCTGCGTGAAGGGTTTCATGAGGGAGACGTGAAATACCTCGTTGCGTCGACAACGTCGATCTGTTGGGGCGCGACAATCGGACGTACTCTCACGATATTATACGGGTGGTGTCTGGTACGGAACGATGTACGGCCGGACGAATAGCTGATGGATCATGTCACGCAAACCAGGAGTGCGCAGGAGCGGCAACAGGAGTACCTCGTCATCAGGTCGGAAGAATGCAGCGCGATGGGATGTGACATAAATGATCTTGCCGTCTTGTTGTCGGCCTTCTGTATTCATACTAGCATGCTGGCACCACTGGGCAAGCCGTGATACGAATAATTCTTGGGACGACCCAGCACTTCCACGATGTATGACGTCTCGGTTGCAACGATGTTTATTCGAATCCAGTTCTTGGCATCGAACCGGGAAAAGCCTACACACGATAATAGACATTTTTAGTTTAGCGCGTTAGCGTGATAGCGGGGCTATGGGAATAGCGTTACCGTACCGCAAACATTCGTTGCAGAAACGAGCTTTAGTTGATCGCAGAAGCGTTTACGGACCGAGAGCGTACGAGAGCTGTGATTGTGGCGCCATCTAGCGAAGGATAGATGCGTTAAAAAAGGTGAAAATAAATAAAGCTTGAAATGCTCACGTACACTCCCGCGTACAGCGGAATTCTAACTTTTCGAGGGCTTCGAATGTGCTAGTGCTAGTTTGCCCGCACCACCCGAAGGTATAGCAGGCTTAAAGCCAATTAGTAAAATAAATGAGGAGGAAAAATATCCCGAAGAAGAGTATTTTTCTTAAAAAAAACAATTGTCTGAAAAGAAAAAAGATTGGGAGGATAGGAATAAAACGGAGTGTCGGCACGAGGGTACCGAGTGAAGCTTGTGCCAACATGTGTCAGATCTGATATTTCAGCGGGAATGTTCCCTAGGGTTGAAGGGGCTTAAAGGGGCCCTGAAACCATATTTTACTCGCTGAGTTTTGCATCGAACCGGGTTCGTTGTATTGCTCTGAGGTAAATGAAAAAAGAATTTTCGAGATCGATGCAGGCAAACGCAAGTTATTCAACTTACAAATTCAAAATAAAAGCAGACGACAGATATCGGCATCCCAAGGCGTGCATGCTGCTTCCAATCAAAACGCGGCTTACATCTTGCAGAACCGGAACCGTGCTGCCCTCTGTGGCCTTCCTACCACAACCACCACGTGGGCCGCACAGCGT